>JANRGW010037552.1:0-10388 GCA_024733675.1 Psilopsiagon aymara
TGGAGAGAGAAGGAGAAGGGGGGGGGGGGAGGGATGGAAAGAGGAGGGAAAAAAACCCAGCCTTGAAAATCCATGCCAAAAAAAGAGAGGTGGGGAGAGTGTTTTTTAATGCAATCAATGGCTCCTTCCTATAACTCTGCCTGTTGTGAGGAAATCTCTTTCCAGTAGCAGCCAGCAGCAGTCCCAAGGCTGTGACATTGCTGTAACGCTTGGAGCTCAGCTCTCTATCTCTGGCAGCAGCCCCGTCTTTTTGTCATTATTGGCTGTGATTGCAGGGGGTGCACGCCAGCTCGCCGAGTGCCGAGATATTGCTGCCGTTCCCCTCCCTCTGGACAACCTGCCCTCCGAGAGGAGGAGATGGGGGTGAAAGAGGGAGCTGAGTTCTCTCTGCTTCCCTTGAGTAAGCGCCTACCCAAGCCCACATGGGTCCCTAAGGCCCTTTTCGGAAAGCTCATTAGGGAAGTAGTGACAGATGCATTAGCTATTAAAAATAAAGGGATGGGGAAGGGGGGGGGGGGCAAGAAGCTATCATGGAACTTTTAAAGGCAGCAGCAGCAGCAGCAGCCGCCCGACAGTTTTATTGCTGTCAGATCCATGTTTTCCTTTAGTGGGCACGTTGCAAAGCAGGAGAGGTTTGGGCAAATATGTGACGCATGCAAGCTCTTCCCCAGCTCTGCGCTGTCAAGGAGCCAGCCGGGGTATTTCTCACACCTCCAAGATGGAGCTGCCACCTCTGCCCATTGCCACTGTGGCCACTCGCCCTCTCTTATCCACCCCAGCGCCTCCGGAAAGCTTTAGGAATGGGCACGTCTGCCTGTATGGAAAGGAAAGGAAGAGCCCGCCAGGATGCCATAGGGAGGGCAGAAAGAAGGGCGTCAGCTGCTGCCATCTCCGACACTGAGCTGCAGGCTGGAAAGGACAGGTCTTGGCATGAGATGTTCCCTCCTGATCTAAGCAGAGGCCGCTGAGGTGGTGATAGAGTCCTGCATGCCAGGACCTGCTGTCCCTGCAAGCTCCTGCAATGAAAGGATGGGTACAGATCCCATTGTGCAACTGCATCAGCCGTGCCATCAAGCTCCCTCTGCCCCATCTCAGGCCCCCCATTGCTCCAGCAGAAGATGACAACCAGCAGAACTTGGGGAATAACGGGCACACAACAGCAGGAGGAATCACCTCCCTGCACTGAGGGCGAGCAACACATCTGGCAGCAGCCCCTGCATAGGGCATGGCACCAGGCATGGGGCAGGGGGGGGAACGGTGGGTGCCGGATGAAGATGAGATGCTCTGGATGGTGATGCGGGCTGGTGAGCTGTGCTGGGAAAGAGGGAGGCGACGGGAAGGATGGGGAGGCAGGACCAAGGTGATGGTGTGGGATTGGTTACCCCTTCCTTCGAGCCAAAGAGGCCAGCACTGCTCTTACACCTGCGTGAAGAGCAGAGCCCGCGTAATAAGAGGAGAACAGATGCTGCACCTGCATGAGGGCTCCTGAACAGTGCCAGATGAGCTGGAATTCACATCTGAGCCGCAACAGCAAAGCTCTTCCCACAGACAGCGGAGGAAAGCAGGGATCAAAACGCCACTTCTACAACCACGCTCCCAGCGCCAGGTCCTGCCTCCACAACGGATCACCCTCACCACTACAGGATACCCATGCCAGGCACAAGCAGGCCCTTTCCAAGCCCTCAGCATCCCTCAAAAAAGGGGCAGAGCTATTACAAAAGCAAACCACGGGGGTATTTGGAGGCAGCCATCAGCTTGTGCCCCTCGAATCTCCCCTCCTACCATCTCCCGATTGCAGACAGGAGGCAGAAACCTCACCGGAGGAAACCAGCATCAGCAGCAACCATCCCTCCTCGGTTGAGTTTCCAATGGCTCTTGGATCTCTTCAAACACATCCACATGCACCGAACCTATTGTGCGCATCAATCTTTGCAGCGGGGCCTGCACGCCTCCACACTATTGATAAAGAGAAACGAGTCTTAAATATTTAATGAGCGAATAAACCCGTTAAGAGGATATGATTAACTGCACGCCACAGCTCTGCATTTAAGGTGTCCCTGCTGTACCTTTAGAGGGGGGTTCATTTTGAAGGGAAATGGGCAGCAGCAGCTGGTGGAAGCGAGCAGCCGGGGCGTGCGGGTGCCGCACGAACAGCAACGCTCCACTTTGGAAGCATAAATATGCCATGGGAGCCCGTGTTATAGAAGGGGGGGCTCTATTGACTCAGCCTGATGGCGAGGGGCAGAGAAGAAAGCCAAGGAGGTTTTACAAGAGGTGGCGGGAGCCAGGCTGTCAGTTAGAGAGAACATCTGAACCCTGCACCTTTCCGTCTCGCCTCACTGGGAGGGGGATGCTGAAGGAGGGGGAATGGGAGACCTTGGAGCTATTTCCAGCTGAACCAAGGAGCTGGAGTGCGACCTTGGGCGAGTCACTGACGGTCACTCTCTGCCTGCAGCGAGACAACCGGAGTGCTGTCTGCTGCAGGCGCAGGTGGAGGCAGCGTGGGGAGCCAGGCTGCTGGCACGGTCCTTCCCTCCTCCAAACCTCAGCCCGGGGCAGGGTACCACCTCACCGCCACACAGGGGCCAGCCCGCAGGATGCTCCTTGGGCACGCAGGGAGCCACCGACGGCAGACATGAAACCGAGGGCTATAAACGCTCCTTTGCTCCATGACTCTTTAGGATGCTAAATTATTTTGGTCATTATTTTAACCAGAGTGAGGTGAAGAATACAAAACAAACCCCCGTGAAGCATCGCTCCAGGTTTTACATATGTTAAATTTAGCTGGTTTGGTGCCACCTTTTTGTTTATATTCTCCAAGTGTGCTTCTTGCCAACAAGTTACCGGCAGGGATTTGTTTGGCCAGGAAAAGGGGATAAAAAAAGACAAGACAAACTGTTAATTTTAAATGGCAGAAGATATGGGAAGAAAGCGAATCCCCAATTCTTCATTGCAACAGTGCCCTCCCCGTACCTTAAGTCTAAAAGGGAAGCCTTGCCCAATCGGGAAGCCAAACTCCATCATGTGAGGCAAGATCCCAATTAAAACGACTCCTGTTCTTGAGCCTGAGGATTCACCAAAGAGCAAAGACCTGCGTCTTATTTGCAGAAATCATCTGGAGAACAATTTGGGATAATGAATGCAATGGGGGGAATGGAAGTCACTTGGAATACTTAATGCAACTCCCAAAAAGCCCAAACTATTTGTGACTGGAGAAGCGGTGAAACGCATGGAGAAGATCCCTTCTCCCACTCCTGCCACCACCAGCAATTATTACACACGAAGGATGCCCCTGCATGGCTGTAAATGCAGCAGAAATTAGCTATAGTGACTGATGGACAGATGGAAGTCATGCTTGGAAATACACCTAATCGAAGAGGCTGCGCTACCACGGCCAAGCAAGGGACCCACAAGCCCGTGACCTAGTATAAATCAGGGCAAAATAACTCAGATGCATAAAGCAACCCCAGGCAGGAGGAAGGGATGCTCTGGGTGACGCAGCCGAGCAGAGAGCAGCTGGAGAGGAAGAGGCGCATAGCCCTGACACACGCTGGCCAAATCCCAAGGGGTGCTAGTGCAGAGTAACATAGAGGATGAGCTTCTGCATGGTGGGATTGCGGCTGGTAGAGGGGATGGGAGATGCCTGCTCTCCTCCTGTGCATGGCCAGTGAGCAGGGAGGCAGCAGAAAGGGAAGGAGAGGGTCCAGGTGGGTCTGGATAAAACGGGGGGGGTGATGCTTCACCAAATGCTGGCTCTGCAATGAGAAACACCAGCCAGAGACGGTGAGCATCCAGACACCTGCAGGGCCTGAAGCTGAGAGCCAGGGCTTCACCAGATCCCACTCCTCAAACCCTAGGCTAAGCCAAACTCTGTCTTCACTCCAAAAGCTGCTCCCTATGGCCACCTTGGATGCTTGGAGCAAGCAAGACCAGAGAAGCAGGCGTCTGTTAAAACCTGAATGGTCTTTCTTGCCTGAGAGCCAAACTCGACATCTTGGTTAGATTTACTTTATCACAGCATCAGGTTTGCTTTGCATCTACCAGCACTGAGCATGGGGGCCAAACCCTCACCAGGCTTCCTTTTCTGCCAACAAGATTCATCTGGGAGGAAGGAGCTGAAGGGAGAAGGCAGGGAGAGTTTGGAAGGCAGGAACAAGTAGAGGAGAGAGGATGCTGGAGGACCCTGGGGACCAGAACAGCGCATGGAGGAGCTGAGAGAAGGCAGCAGCAAAGGGAAGCTGGGCAGATGATGCTGAGGATGCAGCATGGGGACACTGCTGAGAAGGGAACAAGTGCCCCTGAGCAGCACTGATGGAAGGGTCCAGCCATGCCATTTCAATAACACCTTTTTCCTCTCTGGCACATTGGTAGGGAGACACTGGGCCTCTTCCTGCCCAAATACAGTGTGCAAGGCAGTGCAGCAACGGTAGAGATGGAGCTTTTTTACATGATCACCTGACAGTTATGAGGGTAACAAAAGGGTACAGCCCGATTACAAGACAGGCTGACAATGCATCTTCCCCGTCTGGGAAGGAAAGTCAAGCCCCAAAGTTGGGGAAGGAGCCCAGTCATCTTTCGTATCTCCCTTTGCCTACAGTCTGACGTGTGGAGAGATGGGTCCCCTCTTCCTTTGAGACGAAAGAGGAAAGGAAAATGCTGAAAATGCTGCCTTTGAATGAGAAGAAAACCCCAAACAAATTGTTCCAATGTCTCAGGTCAAATATTCCCCAAAGCTTCTCTCGTGCTACTGTAAGAAAGCAGAGCCTGGATCTCTTGAATTCCCTTGAATTCAGGATGTTCCTTTCAATTCCTAGCAGCATTTCAACAAGCCTGGCTGAGTATGCACAGGCAAGCCTGGCTGCGAGACGCCTGGACTGAGGCATCAAGAGAAGCACTCAGGAACTGAGAGTCATTATTTGTTATTAACTCACCCGGCATCTGTGATTTCTTACATGTTATTTGGCTGCGGAGTGAAACAGCTCCT
Source organism: Psilopsiagon aymara (assembly GCA_024733675.1). Taxonomy (NCBI): domain Eukaryota; kingdom Metazoa; phylum Chordata; class Aves; order Psittaciformes; family Psittacidae; genus Psilopsiagon; species Psilopsiagon aymara. The sequence goes on from JANRGW010037552.1 coordinate 4,985, forward strand.
AAAAACCATAGGGAAAAGTGAACCATCCACCGGGGTGGGATCATCTTCCCAGTGGATTCTAGCAGGGAACCAGCAACTGGATCAACAGGAACTACAACCACCCTGGAAGCTTCAGGGTTTTATTCTTGTGCCCCTTTATTCACCATAGGTTCCCTCTGCGGGAACCAGCCCCTGCAGAGATCACCCTCCTCCTGCCTCCCGCTTTTCCAGCCTCATGGGTATGGGATTCGCCTGGTTTTGGATACTCCTGCAGAGCAGAGTCCCTTTGGAAGGCCATTCCAGGCAGGAAACTGCTGCTGCTTCTGGTTAGGGAATTGCATGGGAAAAATCAGTTTCTCTTTCCTTTAGAAAAGCCTCCAAGCAAGGAGTTTCGTCTGGAGAGATGGAGAACTGCCGAGAGCCCACAGGCTCTGCTCCTGCCTGTCCAACAGACTCCCACCAGCTCCAACCTGGCTAGTACAGTGATTCCCATAATGGTTTTCTAGGGATAGCAGTAACAGCCTGCTGGGATAACAACTTGAGGTGCGCAGGACACTTCTATCCCCCACTTCTCTTACAGCACTTGCATGTTATCTCACTGACTGCAGGGGAAACCAAGGCACAGACCCGACTCTGAGACAGCTCCAGCAGTATCTCCAATTGCATTTGGGCTCTCCAGTGATGCCTTCCAAGTGCTGCAATATCATCCTATCGCCCACAACCCAGCTGAACTTCCCCAAGGTACCCAATGATGGATGTTCTGCATCCCCCATCCTCAACTCAGCCACCATGAGCCACTGGCATTGGTCCCTCTCTCTTGCCCCTGGTACCCAACAGTACCTCTCCCAGCAGCCGGGCTCTGCCCCACCGATGCTCAGGGTACCACCTTTCCCCACACCATCCCCAGGAGAGCATCCCGGCAGGGCTCGAGCATCTCCAGCATGTCTGGTGACAGCAGGGCGGACAATGACATTTGCTGCAGGAGCCTGACATTGAACCCAGCCAGTCAGAACGGCGGGTGTTTTGCTGGCAAGGGTAGCGGCTGCGCTCCGACACCATCAGCAAGGGGACAGGAGAGGGGAGGGGAAAGGAAAAAAGCCGAAGCAGCAGCCAGACAGCTGCCTCTTCCTCCTCCTCCTTTTGTGCAGAAACATGGTTTTGTTTGTCAGTCAAGCAGATTGTTTTCTCCTTCTTTGCAGGCCAATTGTTTCTGCTCCTGCAAGATAAGGGATTGAAAAGGGCTATATTTTTATGGCACGGAATCTAGGCCCTCCGAATTGGAGGGGAGACATCAAGTGGGAGAAGGATTCATGTTCAAACCAAAGCTCCTCTCCCCAGTTCCACTCTCCAATCCTATTTCCACCCCCATTTTCCTTTTCTCTCCTTCCTTCTCCCGCCTGGAGCTGCCTCTCAGCCCTCTCGCTATTTAATCTCCATCTCTCGGGTGGACTCGGGAGGTTTATACAGCTTCATCCTCCCTGCACCATCTGCTGAAAAGAATCTGTCTTTCCCCCTGCCGCTCTGTCTGGAGGCTCCTCCTGTTAGCCTATCCCCCAAAAAGAGGGGAGCAGAGCTGGTGCCACCACGTGTGTACATCCAGATGAACAAAACCCAGGAGGGGGGCTCATTTCCTATAAAGGTTTTGCCCAAGAAGCATCTCAGGAGAGCTGGAGCTCAGTGCCAGATAAGACAGCAGGTTCCTCTCCTTGCTTCTAGAGTGGGTTCAAGGAGCTTGTGCCCAGCCTTCTTCCTTTCTCCTGTTGGACTCCTCCAAATCCACAATCCAGATGTGATGACACCATGACAGAACCGCTGGAGTGACGACCGTTGAATGATCACAGCATCACATCCACACTATCAGAGCAGGTCTCCAAGCCAACGGACATGGAGAAGGTCCTCACTCCAGGGACCATCAGGGCAACCCCAGCCTTGCAAGTGGTGGGGAAGCCCTTATCCCAATCACTCCTCCTTTGCTCCTGGGTCCTGATCGCATCATACTCCGCTGTTCAGCGCCGAGGACCAGAGGGAGGATTTGCCTCCCTTCCTCAGGGGATGAGAGCCTTGGGAGGGGGGCAGCGTGGTTCATATCCAGCTCATAAGCCTCTCAGAGCTCAGGCTGGAGGACTGAGATTCACTCAATTAATTTTGCTTTGGCAAAAAGTCCATTTTTATTGCTATTTCATGCCTTCAGTATAGATTTTCCCTGCTCGTCTCAAAGGGATAATAAAACCCGACTCGTTCTTTTTATAAAAGTCTCACACTCCCTCTCTCAGCAGGCTCTGTGTTCCCCTGCTAGAGATGTAAATTTAAAGGGGAAATGCTGTCATTTAAAACAAAACACAACCAAAAAAAGCAACTCAGAAAGCCCAGCTTGGAGCATATTCCAGCTCACAAAAGTAGGCCACGCAACACAAGCAGAAACCAAGTGGCTGCCTCCCCGCAGCGATGCCCACCCTCCCGCTGCGGGGACCAGGGCTGACCACCAGCCCCAAGAAGCTTCTCTCGGTCTTGCATGGATGGTGCTGGCCCTTGGCTTGCTGGGGTGCGGAGGTTTTACTGGCTGGGGGATGCTCCAAGGCAGCTCTAAGCACTTGGCTGTGACACCAGCACCCCAGCATCTGCCTCTCTTCTCCTCCTCCTCCTCCGCTTTGCCTCCTTTTCCTCCTTCTCTACTTCTTCTCCTCTTCCTCCTCCTCTGTACCAGATCTGGGGTGGAAGCGATCCCCAAGCAGCTCCAGAGGGAAATCCCAAATCCACACGATGCCACGCAGGTGGATTTTGAGGGTGTTTCCAAGCAGGCAATGGGACAAGACGATGGCAGGATGATGCATGGGTCTGCCCGCTCCACCCCAGCTTGGATGCATCCTGCCTGGTCTTCGGAAGGGATGTAGCTCTGGAGCATCCCTCTGAGAGGTGAAAAAGGGAAAGGGAAACGGCCCTTCCTCTGCCTCATGCCCAGCTGCAGGGAACAGGATGCAAAGCGGAAGCATCCCTGGAAGTCTGTCATTAGTGAGTGGCAGCAATCGCCTGGGGACAGGGTGGTTTTTACCAGCACCACTCTTTTTAAGAGCAGGTTAGATCCAGGTACCCGCCTGGCCCTGCAGATCCAGGCCGTTAGGATGGATTCAGGACAGTTTCCTCCAGCCTGGCCAAGTGTCTGACTTGGTGACGTGCATAAATCCACCGTCACCAGGACTCTCCCTGCCTCGACGGAAACCAGGAGCAAATCCAAAGCAAGGCAAGAGGAGACGTGCACATGCCTGTGCGGTGCCAGCCCCGGTGCTCATCCCTGCGCCATGGGACCGGACCGAAGGGGGACAGCCAAACCCCTCATGTGCAAATGATTCTCCTTCCCCCCATCCTTTCCCTTTCGCTGCATAACTCGGAACTCAAAGCCCTGCCTGTATCTGGCGGGGTAGCAGCGGCCATGGCAAGAGGAAACCCACAGCTCGCTCTGTTCCTGCAGGTGTGCCTTTAACTGACAGCAGTTTTAGGGCAGCCCGCGCTGGGATGGGCAGGAGAGGAAAGATGAGGGCAAGGAACCCCCTGGGTGATACCACGCTCCTTGGTTAACTGATAGCCCATCACCTCCAGGCTCAGCTCAGTGTGGCCCCATCGGTTAACCCAAAGTTGTGCCATTTCCTCTGACGGCAGAACAAACTCTCCTTCCCCACCGTGAGCTGCTGAGCCTGAGGGATGCCTCAGAACAGAGTTCTGCATCTCCCCCCTCCCATTTTGGGAGGAATCCATTGGGGTTCCTAGATTTTCCTATCGAGCCTTCACAAGATTCAACTCTCCAGGCTGGAAAATCCTTTAGCAAGCTGCGACAACCTCTGCAGCTCAGGCAGAGGCGAGAGATGATTAAGACTGGCTGAAATCTCACGGGACTCTGACATGTGCGAGGCCCTATGCAAGGCAGAATAAAACCCTGGGCTGCTCTTTGCAACCTGCACCTCCCCTCACCTTAGCACGGGGCTGAAGGGAGAGCAGGGACCGAGCAAGGCCAGGAACCAGGTCACTGCCGCTGGTTTCTAGGCAGCAAACGTTTGGAAGAGCAGAGGATCATTTAGCAGAGCGACAGTGAAGGTTCAGAGCAGAGCCTTCAAATTACACGCTACAGAGCACTTTTCCTGCCTAAAAGGTCTCTGAAATGACTGTGGCGGCTCTGAAACGAAGCACTCTGTATGCAATTGTTCCCTGGGGCTTGCAGAGGAGACAGAGGCGGCAAGAGGAGAGGTGGGTCTGCGGTGCCCAGCATGAGGGTACACGCTTCTGGATGCTCCACAGCACCAAAATGCGCCGCTTCCCTACATCCCCCCGGCGCTTTCGAGCAGGCACAGTATTTATTTGTGCTTTTCGTGTGTGTTTCTCACTTCCTGCCTTGAACTTCACACAGCTCCCAAGCTGCAGAGCTGCTGCTCAGCATGCGGGTGTCCCCAGCACAGGCTCTGAGCCCACACCGAAGAACACCCCCCCCCCCTTTCTCCCATCGCCATGCCTCAATCCCACAGGGAACAGGGAGGGAAGAGCACTCAGGGGGAACGCGTCCTTGGTTTCTTCCCATCTTCCTCTACTCCATCCCCCAGCAGCTCGAGGTCCATTTTCATCAGCTGGTGACAGCCACCAGGAGATGTGCTCTCATCACCGGCTGCGCATCCGACCGCACCATACACAGCCGACCCTGTGGGTCTCCCCCCACCTTCTCCCAGTGACAGCACCCACATCCGTAGAGCCATTACGGCGCTGCTCACCCATCTGGCCAACACAAGCTGCCACCCCAGGGAAGGCACACACTGCAGAGGACCATCTGTGGACCTTCAAGGATGCTCACAAGCTGGGGCTGAGCCTTCAGAAGGTGCCGGAACCACCAGAGATGCCTTCCCTGCGCTCGCACAGGGCCTGGGTGTGCTTTCCCATGCAAAACCCACACTGTTGTGGTTGTTCCTCCAAAGCATCACTTTGGGAGGTCACCTGAGGGCAGCCAGCCCTGGCACCGCTCTATTCACAGCCAAGGGGCCAGCAAGCAGGAACCGGTGGCCACAAGAGCTTCTGTCACCTCTAAGGGATGGCACTGAGCTCCGTCAAAGGTGGTGGGGATCAAACCCCAACATCTCCCCGCTCTGACATCAACAAAGCCCTCTGGGGATGCCAAGCCCTGGGCTGGGGGATGCAGTATCTCCATTGGGATGTTGGGATTCCCATGGTGCTCCGGCTGCTGTTGTTTACAGGGGGCGGTGGGAATGGGGGGGGACACACACAGACATTGGAATTTTGCTGGAATTCAGCAGCTGCAGCAGAGCCTCGGGAGGCTCCTGGCTCCAAAGCTTGGCTTATCCATGGAGGGGGGGGGCAGATCCAACGAGTCCCCCCCTTTCGGTCCCTGCACATGGGGTGCGCGCATCGGGGGGACAGGGGGGGCCCTTCG
>JANRGW010037552.1:11501-23468 GCA_024733675.1 Psilopsiagon aymara
GGGTCAGGGTTGGAGCCCATGGGGGTCTGCACTTGGATCTGGATCTGGGTTAAGAGCAGGGTTTGGATCCACATTGGGTCAGGGTTGGAGCCCATGGGGGTCTGCACTTGGATCTGGATCTGGGTTAAGAGCAGGGTTTGGATCCACATTGGATCCAGGTTGGAGCCTATGTGGGTCTGTGCTTAGATCTGGGTTTAGACCAGGATTTGGATCCACATTGGATCCGGGTTGGAGCCCATGTGGGTCTGCACTTGGATCTGGGTCTGGGGTTAGACTAGGATTTGGATGGGGATTGGGACCCACATCTGGTTTTGCATTAGGAGCTGGATTCAGCTCCTCATCTGGATCTGCGTTTCCATCTCCATCTGGAACACGCATCCTTTGCAAAGGATGGAGGTGGCACATCCAAACCCGCAGCAGCCCCACTGGGTGCACAGAGCACCCATCCCAATGGTGCTCCCTGCTCACCCTGCCCCGGGCAGCATGGGGAGCGCTGGAATCTGCAGCAGCCGCGGCCGGAGCTGCGGATCCGAACCATGGGAGGGACAAAATGGCAGCGGTCCTGCTGGTTCCTTGGCTGTTGCTCAGCTCTGGGGCTGAACGTGCTCCAAGGAGGAGCTGAGGTCAGGGAGGGGGATGAGTGCAGGAAACACATTAAGCGAGGAAAATTGGCTGCAGCCGATGCTGCCTGATGCTTGCTTGGGATTTTCCTCTCCATCAGGTACCTGGTATAAGCCCTTGTTGTGGCTGGTTAACCGCTTGCATCTCAGATGTGCCACCAGCACCAAGAGGGGTGGCACCCAGGACCCGCCATTCCTTGTGTCCCCAGCACTAACACTCAGGTTTGACCATGGGTGATGAGTGCAAGTCAGGGAGCTGGAACCAGATGAGCTTTACAGTTCCTTCCAACCCAAACCATTCCATGATTCAGGGCTCTCCCAGCCCGGCTGCTAATCTATAATCCTGTTTTCCTACGAAAAGAAAAGCCTCTCTCTTATTCCCAAACGTGAGAGCCAAAGCGAAACCCTGCGGAAGTGCTCTGTTTGCAGAACACCCTGTGAAACGCACAAAGGAAACGAAACGAAAACAGCGTTTTGCACGTTTTTTAGCCTCATTTTAACTGGGGCTTGGAAAGCTTTTCCAGCAGGATGTGCGCAGCAGGAGGGGAATGCGTGGAGCTCCTGGCGTCCCTTTGGAGCGGGGCCGCCTGCCTGCGAGGGACAGCAAAACCCCTGCGCATCCCTGCTTAGTCAGGTCCCTTGGGGGATGTCCCCCATGGGGGCCGGCCAGGCGGGAATGGTGGGTGATGACAGCAGGAAATACCTGCTGCTCCAGCGCTTCCCGGCCAAGGAAAACAAGGAATGTGTTCGGAGGGCGGCAGGAGGAGCCTCCGAGGGACACACGGGCCATTGTTCCTTGTGTGCGCGGGGTGGAAAGTCGGATGGACCCGTTGTGTGACACCGATCCCACAAGCAGGATGCAGGAGCGGATCGGGACGGGAATGCGCTAACTCCATGACAGTGGGATAACCCTTGTTGCTCCTCACAGTTGCAGCATGGCATGTGCCCAAGGGCTTTTTGCCTTTCCAGAGCTCTTAATGCTGTTTCTTGTGGCACTGTGGAAGCTCTCTGTCCATCCACACACACACACACACACACACACACAGACCCCCGCCTTGCAGTAACCTGGAAAGACATTTAACGCGGTTTGGTTTTGATCCATTCCTTTAAGCGCTTCCTTGTGTTTTCCTTTCCTTCCTTGGTTTTACCACCAACGCTCCCCCATTCCGCTCCAAAGGAAGAAAAAGACGTGCAGGATATGCCCAGCCTTGCAAATCCCTAATTGCCTTCCACTCCTCCTAGCAAACACGCTTCCCTTTGAGCAGCGCTGCTGTCAGCAGGGATGGGTTGCAGGCTCTTCCCAAAGCGGAGGGGATTTTGGGGAGAGGAGGAGAGAAGGGAACGTGCTGCTCTCCTTCCCGGCCTCCGCGCTTTGCCCTCTCTCAGGAACCAGCCAGATTGTTTCCATTAGGAGAAGCTGAGGATCCAAGCATTTGTCAATGGGCAGGAGAGGATTTGCTGATCGTAGCTGCTGTTCCCTAGGATAATGTCTAGCGAGGTGCTCGGCATCCTTTTATGGTAAAATTAGGGATCAACATTCCCTGGCTTCGCGTCGGAAGTTGATTGATACGTGGCGTTAATGCACACATGGATCATTCTGTATTTCGAGATTGCTGAGCAAGGAATAATTGTGATTTGGGGTCAAAGAGAAGGGCGTTGTGTGGAGATGAAATACACCGGGGGGGTGACTTTGTGTCACAGGCAGCACGTTCCTCTGTGCTGGGGACAGCGGTGGCAGCCCTGCATTAGCCCTTCCTGCCCTGCTTGTAAGTGCTTTGGGTGCGTGCCGGATGCAGAACGCCAGGACACGGTTCCAACTTTCTGAGCTTTGGAGTTTCCTATTATAAAACAAAGAAGAAACCTCTGGTTTAGTCTATTTATTTATTTTCCTGCATGCAGAAGGCTGTGCCGTTGGCAAACATTAACTGCATAGAGCAGTGCAGCTTGATGGTTATGGGAAAGTGAGGGCAGAGTGTTGCCAAGCTGGTGATGCTCTTCAAACCTACCTCTGGCAACCTGGACCAGCGCATCCAGCAGCATCTCGGCTCTCCCAGTTGCTCAGCGCTGGTCCCTGCTCTTGTGCCAGCTCCCATGGTACATCTCAGTGTCACACCAGAGTGCTCCTTCACGTTTCCTGACCTCTTTGGGTTGCTGTATGCTGAATGCTTCCATCCGGAGGACTTGGGCTGTTTCAGCAGGGACAGGCAGCAGGACACAGTGCCATTCCCAGGGCAAAGGGAGCTGCAATGAGAGGGAACCGTGATGGCATTAATCAGGCAGCTGGTGTGACCCTCGGGTGCAGATAACTCAACAAAAGCACCAGGACATTAACATGGGAGAGATGGGAAGTGATCAGAGATATGAAGTGAACCCCACAGCGTCACTTCATGATGATGCTACGGTCCCGGGGCCACCACAGCCAACAGGACAGGGGCTGCAGGGCAAACCCTCTTCCTTGCCACCAAAGCACGAGCTAGCAGGGAGAAAGGAAGGGGAAGGAGGAAGGAACAGAGCTGAGAAGCAAACTGAGCTGTGCTACAGTCACTTGAGCTTGAGGCCATCCCTGCTGTGTGGTGAGTGGCTTTTTCCAGGCCTGGCAGGAGAAGCCCGGAGGGATGGGAAGGGAAAGTGGGATGAGAGAAGGAAGGAGATAGTCCAAACCAATGTGTATTCGAGCCTCAATAGGTTTCAGAGGCTGCAGTGTGTTATGGGGATGAAAGCTGCCCTGGGGCCCCTCCCAGCAAGCAGCAGCGCTATGAGTAAGCTGCAGGCACTGTGTTTGTCTGGCTGTCGACTTCCTTGTTACACTGAAAACGGTGTTAAATATACAGCTATATAATAGGAACAAGGCAAAACCTTACAACAACAACAAAATATAGCACCAGCCACCCTCCACCCCCCCGTCTCCATCACCCAACAACAACCAAGAAAGGCAAGATCTTTCACAAGCCCGGAAGATGTCACCATAGAAACAGAAATCAGACCCACTCCAAGGATCCTGCCGCCTGGGAAGGTGATAAAATGTTTTCTATCGATTGCTGTCGGGAAAGTCACTGCTGATAAGCCCTCCGAGGAGAAATGGAGCGGGGATGGAGGGATGCGGGAGCTCCTCAGACGAGCTGCCAGATGGTCCCTCTGCTGCCCCCTCGGCTGAGGGACCATGCACCGGGGATGGATGCTCTGCCCCAGGCGGGTGCCAGTGTAGGTGTGCAGAAGAGGAGGTGTGTTTCATGCCTTTGGTGTGGGGATGTGTGCATACCCTGCTTGTTACAAGCATGAAGTGGAAAGCCCGCTGCCTGCTCTCACAGCTTTCCTGTTCCTACTGAAAACACACCACGATGGAGGAAGCTGAACTTCCCCTTGGCTTCCGGAGTGGCATCACCAGGGTTTGGCATCCTCTTGCCTTCCCTTGGGAGCAGTGGTGCCCATCAGCCTTGTGCCCTCACAAGCACCATGCCCCCGGTCCCTATTTGCATGCAGCGATGCTCTGTGGCTTGGAGCATTCCTGTGGCTGCGGTGGGATGTTCCTGGCAGCTCTTCCCAGAGCATTGCAACGCTCTTCTGGCTCACACACACTTTGAAGAGATGGAAAATCCCATTATCTGCTCATTCTTCTCGCAGTGTGAAGCCTCAGAGCATTCAGCAGCATCCAAGTGTGGTCCTGCTGCGTGCAGCTCCACGCTGCCTCTGCTCCCACTCGGATCTCTGGGCATCACCTTCACACCTTAACCCATGCCAGAGCACAGGGATACAGCTCTCCCACAGTACCATCTGCAGCAGTGCAGTGCAAGGAAGCAGGGTGTGGGTTGATCCCCCACTTCCATAGGGAACTGAGGCTGCACTGCAGCCAGCAAAGCCTCGCATCATTAGGGCTGGGAAGGTGGTAACCCATCCCGCACGCTCCATCCCTGCGGCATTCCTGCTGCCAGTAATTGCCAGCAATAAAAGAAGCAGTTAATCCAGGCCAGCGTGGGATGCGAGGCACATTGATGCCTGCGGTGAAAGGCACCCTGGCAAGGAGGAGCTGGGGAAGAAGATGCTCCTGGGCACAATTTGCAGCCCTGGAGAGCTTGGTTGGGTGCCACGGGGAGCATTTGCTGGGGATTTTGTTAATGATGCAGGAGCTGTCTTCCCAGCTTGGCCTTGTGCTAAAGCCCTGGCTCCAGCAAGCTCAGCCTGTTTGGCTTGAACTTAGACCAGCTGCTTTCTGCTGGCTGGTTGGGGTTGTGTCTTGTTACTGGATGGCTCCATGAACAAAGGAGCAGTTAGAGGGTGATTTCACCTTGGGCTGAGGAAGGAAGGGTTAAACCGGGTCCTTGGGGTGAGGAAGGAAGGGTTAAACCCTTCCTCGGTTATTTTAGGATGGTAGCACGGAAGGGATCAAAAGGGGATTCGTCAGCACATGGGAAGAGGGAATTTAATCAATATTGACAAGAGCCATTCACCAAAACAGGCTCAGACGCTAATGAAAGCCAGACCTGGGGACTCCCTAGGGAAGGGCGGCTTTGGGAAACAGGGGAAGGAAGCACTGGGAAAGCCGTGGCTGCCTCTCCCATGCTCTGGTTCTTATGAAACCAGGCTACATTTGGGGTTGATTTTCCCAGCACGGAAAGGCTTTGGCTTGTTTGCCATTTGCAGGATGCACAGGACCAGCTCCCATGGCAGCAAAGCAACAGCTCCATCCCTTCCCATGGGTACATGTCACGCCAACAAGCACTGGCATCCCAATGTCAGGCAAAGGCTGGGATGTGGGCAATGGCAGCAAAGCCAGATGTGCCCCCAGATGTGTGTCAGGATGGAGGTACAGGGCTTTGCCCTCCAGCTCGACCACAACTGAGCACAGTGACATCTCCTTCCGTAAATGGAAATGCTGGAGACCTTTCCATCCAAACCATGTACTCTATTGGGTTTTCTCACCCTTATTTAACCAAAACACCCACCAAGGCGATGGGAGAAGAACAATTTGGGTCAGTTTTGTGTGTTTCCATCTATCCTTGCCATTAAAAAGAGAAAATAGCCAAGACACCCCCAAGACCAGCCCCTTCCCACGACATAGCCCATGGAGAAGAAACCTAATTTCTGCAGTTGGCAGCTGGTATGTCCCTTTTGCTGCTGGTTCTGTGCCATGGAGCGGAGCTGAGCTTGATGTGATACAGTGCTGGGGCTGCCCAAAGATGCTCAAAGATGCTCAAAGATGCCCAAAGATGCTCAAAGATGCTCAAAGATACTCAAAGATGCCCAGAGATGCTCAAAGATGCCCAGAGATGCTGGGGGCTCAGGCATCTCCTGGGGGCAGCTGGAGATGCTGGATCAGGACCTGCTGATTTCCCTGGATAGGCAGGGAACCATCACTGGGATAACCCACAGCCAGTTGGCAAGTGTGACCTTGCAGCATGCCAGTACCTGCAGCTGCCTCCCAGCTCCAAAATCACTGGTCTGGGCTTGTTGGGCTGTAAGCTTGGCAGTGAGATGTGGAGTTTGACAGTAAATCCAGCTGTTTATCCCGCTGTGTGTTCCCGGAAAACCATGGAAGATGATGAATCCAGGCACCATCCTGCTCTATCACAGCATCAGGGCAGCGCAGTGACCCATCCCTGCCATGGGGAGGGGTTGGCTTAATTTGGTGGGCGCTTTTCATCTCTTCTAAAAGGCAGCAGCATCTCATCCTCCAGCCTTCTGGTGCATCCACAGGGCTGCTCCCAGAGCAGGGGGGGAGCTGAACAGGATGCAATTGGAAAGAAGGAAGATTTTGATCCCCCGCCAAGCCCGCATGATCCCGGCCAAGTTCACACTGGCAGATAATGAGCTTTAATGAGCAGGCCACACTAATTGGTAAGTGATCCCAGAACCGTCTGTGGCCGAAGCAAGGGAAGAGCAGCTCTGGATGAGGAGGGAGCCTGCGGCATTTTGGAGGGCAGGAATGGGTTGGGGCTGCTCACAGCAGGGGCTTTGCCTGCCCTGCTGCCTGTGGCCATTGCAAACAGGACCATGAGTGAGGCTTCCAAGCATGAGCAGGGTTTGCAAGCCAGGACCACAAGCAGGATGCACAGGATCTCTTCCCAAGCTGCTTCACAAGCATCACCAGGGTGAGATGTATGGGCAGAAAGAGCCATGTGAATGGGAACAGCCATGCTTCCTGCTCCGAGCTCTTCAGTGGGTGAGAAAGGGGATGCAGGGAGATGGAGGGGTTTGCACTATGGGGTGATGAGCAGCCAAAGGGCAGTTGGTACCCACAGCCCTTGGACCCGGGGCAGGGCAGGGTGAGCCTGGATGATCCATGTGGCACAGCCAAGGCAGTCCTGATTGGAGATCACTGTAAATTCCCCTCTCAAATGGAGTGGAAAAATGCTATTAAGCTAATAGAACATCACGGGGAAGGACGTTCTGCCTGTAATCAGGCTGTGATGAGGGCAAGGAGCAGCTGATGACAGTGCTTGCGCGATGGGAGCAGAGCAGCTCAGCACCACACATCCATGCTTTGCTGTGCCTTGCCTCAGTTTCCCCATGTATCGAAGGGGCAACGAGCTTTGCTCCAGCAGCCAGGAGACCCTGGGAGCTGGGAAGCTGAGGAGCAGGTCTGTCAGAGTCACACAGAACAAGGAGAGCAGCAGCATCCTGCATCCCCTGGGTACCGCATTCCCTAGGAAAAAGCAGCATGAGGCATCTTGTATAAATAGAGGGTGTTCAGGAGGGTGGCTGGAGCTGGGATCACCCAAACATGGGATGCAGGCTGGGGAGCAGCATGGGATGAAGGATGCTTGTCCATGCCTATGGATACCGGGATGACGGCTGATGTGGGCAGTGGTAGCAGAGGGATAAGGATGCTCCTCAGCTGCCTGGTGATGCGGGATCTGGCAGGGGTGAGGTCTGCCAGCATCTCAAGGGGCAGGGCAGGGGGGTATAGGACTTAATGGGTGTCCCCATCAGCAGTCACCCTGAAACGGGATCACCCGCACCCAGGGCAGGCTGGGGAGCTCAGTGGTGTGAGTAGGAGCTTGGGGACCCCCCCTAGGAGCAAACGGGTGCCTTGTGCCCAGCTGCAGGCGCCGTGCTCCTTCCCAACACTAAGTGGCAGCCTCTGCCCGGCTATGGGGCAGCAGCACCCTTGGTGGGGGGTGTCCAACACCCTCTGGGTCCGCTGATACCCAACCTGGGTGACACCGCGGGTCCTGGCAGGGGATGTCCTTACCCAGCACAGCCACGGGTGACAGCGCTGCTCGGGGTCAGAACGGGGCAGTGCTGCCTGCTAAGAGGGTGATAAGAAGCAGGGTTGGCAGCTGTTGGTACCATCTGCTGCATTAGAATCACAAAACACTAGACAAATAGCGTCTTGGGACAAAACCGTGCTGCTGAAGGCCAGGAGGTGTTGCTGCTGCAGGTAGGGACCCACCGTCGGGGTTTGCAGGGCTCTAAAGAAGAGCAGGGATAGAAGTGAGTGCTGGGAGTTGTATCCTGCCTGCATGTCCATGTCTATGGGTCTTGTGCTGTATAAAGTGCTGATACATAGGGAAATGCTGCTTTGGATTCTCTGCAGCACAGAAACCCTCAGTGCCACACTGAGCAAGGTCCTACAGCCTGTTCTGCACCATCAGGGCATGGAATCACAGAACCATGGAATGGTTTGGGTTGGAAGGGACCTTAAAGCTCATCCAGTTCCAAACCCTAACCCTAAACGTCCACTAAACCAAGTTACTCCAAGCCCCATCCAACCCAGCCTTGAATAATGCTGATGGGAGGTCAGGATGTCCCGAGCCCCGGTCTCCCCCAGCACATACACCTAATACAATCCTGCATGTACCTTATAAATCATAGCAGGCTGCATTATATGTACACCTCAATTCTGTAGCCATCTAAGGGGGGTAAATGCAGCCAACAGCTTTATCCCTGTGCTAGGGACAGGGATGGTCACCCAAGGATGTGGTGGCTTTGGGCAGGATGCAGGCAGTGATAAAGCAGGGCTCTGCTTGCTGCCCGCCAGCTCACACACATGTAAACCCCTCGGTGCTGCTGCTCCATCACAGCTAAGTGCTCACGCCAAGCTCAGCACCACTGAGTCGGTTGGCACACGTTCCGCTCCGCATTCATCCCAACCCATTCTGGAGCTTCCAGCCGCTCCTCACCATTCACCCTACTGCAAATGGAGCTCGCTGCTTGCTCATCCCATCCGGCATCACCTGCATCTCCAACAAGGCAAATGGGATACCTGCTGAACCACCCCACAAAGTCCTGGAGGAACCCAGCCTCCAGCAGGCATGGGAGGGCTCCAGGGAAACCTCTTCTCCCTGGCATCCAGTAATAACACTCATGGGAATGGTTTAAAGCTGCACCAGTGGAGGTTTAGATTGGATGTCAGGAAGCATTTCTATACAGAGGGTGGTCAAACACTGGGACAGGCTCCTTAGAGAGGTGTTGATGCCCTGAGCCTGTCAGTGGTTAAGAGCATTTGGACAATGCCCTTTAGAACATATAACATGATTTAACTGTTGGGCAGGCCTGAAGTGGGGCTGGATGGTCACTGTAGAGCCCTGGAAACAGTCTATTCTACTCCGTTCCATCCCATCCTATCCTATCCCATTCCATTTTCCATTCCATTCTATTCCATTCCATTCAATTCCATTTTCCATTCCATTCTATCCTGTCCCATCCCATCCCACCCTATCCTATCCTTTGAAACTCATTCCCACAACCACCTCAACCCCCCTTTGCCTTTACCCATCTCCCTCACCCCCATGCCCCAGCTCAGGCTGCTGAGCTATTTCCATCCCCACCAGAGGATTTGTGGCTGCCCGCCTGGGCACAAGAGCACAGGGATGCTCAGATGAACCACCCAGCATCTCCACCCTCCTCCCTGGTGTAAATCAGCACAATGCAGGTCATTGCAGCCGCGCTGATTTACACCGGGAAAAGGACACTCCAAAGTACAGCCGTGATTTAGGAATCCCATTAGGACCCTGCCACTTCTGCAGCAGAGGAGGAGCAGGTCGGTTTGTCTTCTCCTCCCGGAGAGGAGGATGCAGCGATGAGCAGGGAGCAGCCGTTCCCTGGATCAGTGCTCAGAGAGCATGGCTTCATCCTGGGGAGGTAAAGCCTTCTCTATGATTTATAGCAGGCAGGAGGAGCCGGTCCCATCTGCTACCCCAGGCACCTACTCTCTCTTTTATATTAAAGCATGACAGCTAACAGTGAGAAACAACAGAGCTGCAGGAGAAGCGGCTTTCATGGGGAGGCAAAAGCTGCAAGGTGGTGGGAGCTGAATCTACCTCCATGGAGAAGGTGAGCATCACTTTGCATAAAGGGAGAGTGAGGCGAACAAGCCATAAAAGTCACCCAAAGGAAAGAAAATCTCCTCTCGGTGCTCCCTCACAATCCTTCCCCCGTTTGCACTAAGGGCATCTTACCCTCCACGATGCTTTGGTGCAGAGCACAGCCACACAAATCACCCCTCAGCCAGGCTAACAAATGGCTAAACAACAGCAAAGGCACTTTGCAGCATCAGTTTCCCAACAGATTTAGCAGCAGACTGGCTTTTACCGTGCAGCTCTGCCTCCAGCCGCTTTATGCAGCCTCCATCATGTACCACCTCCTCAAGGAAAAGAGGAAAGCAGTTAAACCCCAGGCCGTTTCGAAGAGCACCCACACACAAAACCAGCTCCTTGAGGGCTGCTGCAGCCCTCCATGCTCTGATTTAAAGGCCAAGCAATTAGTGCAGGAGGATGGCAAAGTGGTGCTCGGGTAGGAGGTTTGCTGCTGGTTTGGGGTGCTGAGGATGGGAGCAGACAGGGCTCAGCTTGGTGAAGGGGTCACAGGAAGGTCTGCAGGTCCCTCTGGTGGGAAAGGGAGGCTGAAGAGGAGGAAGACCTCTCTGGAGGATGCAACTGGAGGAGATGAGCATTGGCTGCAGCTCCTGGGCTGGATGCTGAGTGAGTGGCCTTATTGAGGAACACCTGGAAAACATCTGGATGTGGGCTGGTTTGGTGACATCAGCTAGCAGAGGACCAACTTTCTGCCTGTGCCTTGTTCGTCCCAATGGCCTCAATGGTGTGAGCTTCTCCACGCACTCTGGGGGAAGATTCCCGCTGCATTGCCCCAACAAAGAGCCAGGTCCCACCAAGCACAGCCTTCTCCATCTCACCTGGGCATCCCCAAAGGCTGGTCAGCTTTCTTATGGCACCATTGCCTCCGCGAGCGGCACATCTTGCACATCTTCCCTTGCATCACCAGATGTTCCATCCTCATCCCTGGAGGTGGGGGATCCACAGGACCACCCCTTCCCCATCACTGCTCACCTCACAGCTAAAGAAGAGCTGCTCAGAGACAGCTGATGGTGGGGGGGGGAAAGGAGGTTTTAACCCAGGACTGACAGCAGGGAAAAAGGCTTTTCTGTGCAAGTGTTAATTGAGATAAATTGAGCTGCGAGGAGATGATTTGCATTTGCCAAATCAATCACTTGCTGCTCATCACCCCGGGTGCAGTTTGTGCACAAGCCACTACTTGACTTGGGCTCGCGGCCAGCATTGAGCTAGCCTGGTATCACACCCCAAAACACACTCCCGTTTCCCTTCCCAATGGCTTTTACCTATTTCCTCTGTGCCAAAGAACAATGAGACGCTGGGAAGATGTGCAGAGGTTTCCCAGCTCTTCCCTTGGCTTCTCCCCTCTGTATTTCAAGGCTTTGGGGTCCCCCTCATCCCCATATCCCCCTTCCCCAGGCCTGCAGGGACACAGTCATGGGTGCCTGCACCGTGGTGGTGCTACTCTCATTTTGGGGTAATTTAGTGACATTTCAGTTCCTTTACACAGCTTGTTGTAACAAATGCCCTCAGGTTGGTTTTTAATGATTGAACACATTATATACGTGCTGCTGTGCCTGGGGGTTATCCATCCTCCCTTCCTCCTTGCCTCTGCTGATGGCAGCGTCAGTTTGAGCTGTCCCCCTCCTCACCACTGTCATCAGCTGTGTTTTAAGGGGTGAGATGGAAGCTGTGAGCTCTATGGGGGGACCAAGTGCAGCCCATGCCCGTCCTCAGCATCCAGGGTATGGTTTGCTCCGCATGGACCGGATCTTTCTCCACCTCCCTCATCCTTCCCAGTTTGAAAACAAAACCCCAATGGTTCATCTCCCACTCCAGTGGCTCATTTCCCACAGTGCTTGAGCTGTGCCAGCAACCTTGAAGAGCCAGGGACATGCTGTCCCTCTGGAGAGACTCCCTGAAAAGTCAAGGCCAGGCTGGTAGTGCATCCAGGATTTACCTCTATCACACTCATAATGCCACAGCCTTGCTGTGTGCCCTTGGCTACATCCCACATTCCCCAGTGATGATGATGATGCTGTTTGGAGGTGGGGGTG
>JANRGW010037555.1:0-33742 GCA_024733675.1 Psilopsiagon aymara
GAGTGGCATGGCTTAGTGTGAGGTGTCCCTGCCCATGGCAGGGGGTTGGAACTAGATGATCTTAAGGTCCTTTCCAACCCGAACTATTCTATGATTATTTCAAAACTTACTTTAAAACACTGTAGCACACAAAAATATGGAAGAGTATTTCTGATATTCCAAATTTTCTTCCCTCCTTATTTAATTCCCTACTTATTTTAAACAGATTCATTCAGTCCCTGAAAAGTCATACAGAAAGGAGAAAATCCATGGGATGATTTACTCAGTGGGTTGCTATCTGAACTTTTTCAGGTGCCTTGTGTTATGCAGAGCTTGGAACAAGAATCACCAAGTCTGGAGGACATTATATATACATTTTGGAGACACTAGGGCGTCTGCCAAGTTTCTTGTTTCTGTGGGCGGAGTTTTTTGCCATTAGGTAAGAGGGTTTGTTTGTTTGCGTTTTGCTGGATGCTGTGATGATTTAAAAATACCCCAAAGGTACTGTGCCAGGTAACAGTCTAGGCAGTTTTTAAAGGAAAGAGTAGGAACAATCTGAACAATTTTTAAAGGTTTTAAGTGATAAAACAAGAAGGCACCATGAGTCAATAGTTACGCATGTTCAATGTGATCTGTAGTTGAAGAATATCTCTCTTGTCCCATGGCAGCTGGTATCCTTCAAGAGCCATGGTATTTTTTAGACTAACAATGAATGCCAGATTTATTTCAGATCTGTTTTCCTGTGAAGCTTTCTCGGATTGTCCTGTGGCAACAACTTTCTGGCTCAGCCCTGACTTAAATAATATTTTAGAAACTTGTAAATTACTTCTTTTTTCAACTTTAAAAAGAAAGTCCTTGCCTCTCAGTAACCTGTGTCCTTCACATAAGCTGTGATGAAGCAGGACATATTACCCCCACTGGATTGCTCAGTAAGAATGATCTCAACTTTTGCTTTCAAGTTAGGAGTTAATCTTTTTGCAACCTGTGATTTTTAACCCATTCACTGAGAAAAACCTATGAAAAAGACTCTATGGGAATTCATCATCTGCATGGGTGAGCAGGATTAAGCTGTCTGGGGAAACCTCCCCTCCTGAATTTTGTGCTGGTTTTGTATCATGCCATTTTTCATCTGTCTGCAGACCATAGCTTGTGCTCGGTTCCCTCCTCAGGCCTGCCAACAGCGCTGTGATTTCTTTGGCATTTGGAAGCTACATGCTGGAGCCATTTTTTGCCCCCTGTGCACCCCCTGTCCCTGCTGTGAAGCTTGTGTCTCTCCTGGGGTACTGTAAGTACTAACTGGTATGGGACTGCAGATCTCGGAACCTCTCTGACCCAGACCAGGGGCACTTGTGGGGTGATGTGTTCTGGGATAAATGTGGGATGGGGCCCCATCTTACCTACTTGGCCACCCAAAACTCCCTTATCCAAGGTGTTGGTTTGGGGCCACTATATTCTCCAAAAAGTGGAATAGGCCTCCATGTTGACCATCTATTGCCTGAGGTTGGAGGATTGTGCCAAGTGTTAGAGTAGCAGCTCTTCATGAATAATTGTGCAAATGTCACCTGGGTTGAGGGTGTAAGGCTCAAGGTTTTGAACTCCTCACCTCGTGCACCCATCCTGTGAAGCCGTCCTGCCTGCTCCGGCTGGTGTTTGGTGGCACAAGACCCTGGCGGAGGGGGCTGATGAGACAGATGTCCCTGCAAACTCCCACTTTCCCTAGGCAGACATGGGTCACCCAACAGGAGCTAGGCTCCTGGTCCCTCTTAGGATCAGAACCCAGCTAGCCCTCCAAATGCTGTATGCTGAGCCACATGTCATGTTTTCTGACACCTCTCATCCTGAGCATCCTCTCTGCAAAGACACAGACTTTTTCTCCCTGTCATGCCTAGAGGAGGGATGCTGTGTTTTTTCCTGCATGCATAGAGCATGGGCTACAGCTGTAGCAGTGTGGTCTCCTCTCCAGACATGATCCTCGCGCTCAATTCCTGGAGCGTCACCTGGAGTGGCCAGCTGCAGACGGCTCTCTCCGTCGTCAAACTCCTGGCTCTTGCACTCATCATTGTGCCAGGGATGATGCTGCTGGCCCAGGGTAGGTGTGCTGCTGTGTGGCTGAGGGAGGGTGCTTGACATGCCTGCCTGACATGGCTTCTATCAGTCCCTAGTGACGTTTAGCTGGCAGGAGCTTTCTCTGCCTGTGTGCTGGGAGTGAACCATCTGGGAGCTGAGACCAGGGTAGTTGGCACTAAGCTGTATTGTTGGGCTTATGCACTTAGCTCAATTGTGCTTTCTCCAAATCTGAGTGGCCTCAGTGCCTGAGGCAGTGTGAGCCAGCCCAAGGTCATACAGGCACCTTCCTCTGCAGGCAGCCTTTCTTTGGCGTCACCCTGGCCTGTTTACAGTGCGGCTTGAAGTCCTTCCAAAACAGCACAAATTTGATGGACATCAGTGGTGTGTGACAGCACCCCTTGGTGACCTGAGCCAGTCACAGCTGCGTAATGAGTTACCACCCCTCATAGCTGAGCTCTGGTAACAGCATCTCTAAACCTTCTGTGGCTTAAGCTAATGGTTTTTACTTTCTAATTGAGAAGAGTAGCAACTTAGTAAACTCACAATGGGGTTTTGCCAAGTTAGAATTGCAGACTAGACTGCATACTTGCATCCAGAGTGGGGAAAAGAAACAAATCTGCCAGTCATATCTTCTGGGAATGATTTAAGAGTATTTTTAAGTGCTTTAATCCAAGCCTCAGTTTATAGGAAAGCCCAAGGCATTCCCACTCAAGGGATAAAGCTTGCTCCTGCTTCATGCTATTACCTTCCTCTGTAGAGAAAATAACACAGGCAGTAGGCTCCAGATTCTTGTTTCTTTCTGATGTCTGGCACTGGCTCCTTTGAACATGCAAAGATTCTCTTGGGCTGGCAGTGCTTCTGAACTGGAGGACAGCCCTGCAGCTAGAAATCCTGAGCCATTGTTGTTAGGAATGCCTTTAAATGACAATCTGGAGCCCTGGCACCCGTCCTCCAGTGAGGAGAATAAGTGCCTGTGGCATCTGGAGGGAGAATTCTCTAAGAGACCTCAGTATGACAGGTTGTATTTAACATGATTCACGGGGGACTCTAAATCACTCATTAATGTAATGCAGACAATAATTCTTCTTATGCACCATCCCTTATCAGCAACCATTTTAGAATATAAAAACCCCCCTACCTCAACATGCCCACTCCCATGGTTTTTTTTTTTTTGTTTAGTTTTCTTCAGAACTATTTTCTTTTATAAATTTTGTTCCTTAAAAATCAATTGTTTTTCTTTTAAATCGGCTTCCGTGATTCCCCCGCCTTCTTGTTCATCTTTTTCTGGTTATGCTCATGTCCTTTCCTCTGCCATTACCTTCCTTTTGGCTCAGGTTTATTTTAGAGACTTGCTGGCCCAGCGTTTCAAAACCAAATGCCTAAATCTCATCACAGAGCTCCTTACAGAGGCACCTTCACAGAAGCGGCCTGAATTCCTCTGTTTGGTTGTCATTTTGTTGCTTTCCTGGAGAAGCACAACTATGCAAGCTCTGTATCTTTTACTTTTAAAGATACTTTGATAGGAAGAACTGAATATAGATGTGGAACCAAACCTTGGACCACCTTCATTTGAAAATGCAAATCCTTTTGACTGAGTTTTTTATTGGTGTTCCTTTGAATGAGAGGCCATTAGGTGTTTCTTCCTTCCCTAAGGGTTTGTTTTTGGAGTTTGATAAAATAAGGCCAGGTTGGACAGAACCTTGGGTGACATGGTCTAGTGTGAAGCATCCCTACCCATGGCACAGGGGTTGGAACTAGATAATATTAAGGTCCTTTCCAACCTTAACCTATTTTATGGTTCACATCCAAAATCCTACCTGTTGTTATTTCAGACAGAGAATTTTTAGGAAAACTGTGGGAGTTGGTAAAGCAGAACCTTTATCTGAGCCTCCTTTCCTTTCAAATTATATTTGCTCTGTCCTGTGCATCCTCAGTCCTTCCACTGTTGATGAGCCTCAGGAGGCGGGCAGGGATCTTGCCAGAGGAGGGGGCCTGGCTGCTGGTTCCCACTCCCTCCTCTACCCTGGTTCCCATGCTCTGGCCAGTGTGGGGCTGGGGTCAGTGCTTTGGCAGCAGGATCAGGAGGGAGCACAGTGAGCTCCAAATTAGCTGCCTTGCTGGCTGTACCACATCAAAGAGAAGTGTGCATCCAGCTGCTTGGGGAGTTGTGGGTGACAAAAAGGGGGGTCAAGCAGGCAAATTAATTTTGGATGTAAAGAAAGGACAAGGACAACTTAGGTCCACTCATCTCCAAAATTTCCTGTTCCCACAGCAGGGTCTACCTGAAACAGAGCCAGATGCTGCCCTTCCTGAAATGTCTCCTGTAGCTGGATGGGGGATAGTTTGTTCTGCCACTGTGAAGTAAATGCATTAGCACAGCACTGCAAATTACAGCAGTGAAATGAATCTGAATACCTGGCTCCAAGGAAGTCACAAACACTCTTCCTTGGTCTAGGCAAGAGGTACAAGAGGTGTTATCCTGTGGGAAAAAAGCCCATCTCTGACATTTCCTTGCTCTGTGTCTGTTGTTTATTTCTTCTGTAGGCCATACTGAGAACTTCGAGGATGCTTTTGACAGACAGTCGCTGGTTTTAGATAAACTTCCCCTGGCTTTTTACGCAGGCATGTTCGCTTATTCAGGCTGGTAGGTGTGAAGGGAGGGTGCTTCATGGGTGGCAGACTGGTGTCCCAGACATGGCTCAAACTCTGTCCCTCTCTCTTCCCAACATGCAGGTTCCAGACCAGCTTTGTGCGTGAAGAGTTGGTCAGACCTGAACGGTAAGGCTGGGAAGAAGTCATCTTGGGTTACCAGCCTCTGGGGTACTGTTGCTTTCCCAAATGCAGTATGGGAGGAAATAAGTTTGTGGGTTCATCTAAACAATGCCAGCTGCAATCTGCAGCGATACTGTGCATAATAAGGGATAAGAGTTTGCTCTTTGTGTGTGTCTCTTCCCTTTTCTTGTAGAAATATCCCACTGGCTGTCATCGTGTCCGTGATCACAGTAATTGTGGGGTACATGCTCACCAATGTCTCTTATTACACAGTCTTGGAAACACAAGATGTTCTGGCTTCTCCTGCTGTGGCTGTGGTGAGTCGTCACCCCTACCGTTATCTTTCTTCTGTGTGGCCAGCGTATTCTGAAGAGGTGGTCATGGAAGTGTTTTGGAGATGGTTTTCCTATAAAATACTTTATTGCTTTCTCATTTCTCTGGATTATTGGGTAACAATAACTTCTTCTAGTCTTGCCTAAAAGATAATGGAAAATAACCTGCAGTGACAGTAGAAACGGTAAGATTTATGTGTTATGTTTGAGTCCTTCAATTGAAGAATTTTTTATTTTCTTTTGAATCTGATATTGCCTACAGATCACCACATGTTCCTAAAGTTGCGTTTGTTCTTCCTCCAGAGCTTTGCGCAACAAGCCTTCAAAAGCCTGACCTCCGTGATCCCTATTCTTGTCTCGCTGTCCTGCTTTGGAACCATGAATGGAGGAATCTTCACTTTTTCAAGGTTGTGTCCCTCAGAATTTATTACTCTTTTGGCTTACTGAATCAGAGGGAAACACCAGCAACCTGTGCAACTGTCCATCCATGCAGTAGCATTTTAGCCACCCATGAGGAAAAAATAAGGCCTTCAGCTCCTGGGTTGTCAACTACATGATGATCCCTGTTGGCTAAGAGTTACCCTGTCTACTTCTGGCCAGGTCCACATTTTGGTATCTAAGGCTGGTCACAAACAAATATTCTAACTTCTTCCCCCCCGGCTTCAGTTTAAATCCCTAGTTTAAAGTGAAATATCAATGTTGCTGGTGAACTGGAGGCTTTGTTGAAGTTGGCAGCTGCTCAGAGAGACTGAGTCGTCTTTTGCTGGGTTCACTCAGCTGCTGCAGGGCACAGGGTCCTTCTGTTGTGAGGATCTCTGGCCAGAGGCAAGCTCTCGCTTGAGGACTTTGCTTCGAGGTCAGTGAAATGTTGTCAGGGACAAGCTATTCCTAAAGCAATAGCTGAGGCTCAGCAAGTTTTGTAGCAATAAGAGCTTTGTTCCATGCAAAAATTATCTTGCCAGCTTCACTGGCTGCTACACTGCATGTGCTTATGGGAGCCTTGAAAATGGAGAGAAGGGCAGAGCCCAGGGGGAAGTACATCATGCTGGTCCCAAGGAGCGGAGCAAACTCTCTGGAACTGGTTCTGTTTCACAGCTTTAATTGCAAAAGGAAAAATTCCTTGATATGAAAGGGATGTATCATAGCGCAAAAGGTTATTTGATGAGTTATTTGATCCACTACCCTGAAGTCCTGTGTTATATACAAGTGGAGAGAATCCTCCATGTTAGCTCCTCTAGATCCTGGTTTTCTTTGAGGATGAGAAAGTCCCTGGGCAGCACAGAGATTCTGCATGTCCCTATTGCCTTTCTCTCCCACATCTTGGCACCATTAACATAATCACTATAGAAAGGCCATGTAAACAGTGATGGGGCCTCCCTGGCCGTTGGCCAGTCACACCCCTGCAAAACCACAGAGACAATAATAAAACCAATTTTACACTCATGCCCCAGCTGCTTTGGGCCCTGCTCCAGCCCAGCTGATGCTCTGGCATGGTTTGTTTGGGGATATTAAATTTATAAAATTAGATGCAATGTCTTCTCCCTAATTGCCCTTTCGTGAGACAAAGGAGAGATGCAGGCAAGGAGATCTCTTCTGTCATTTTGTAGCTAGCCTCTCGGCAGTATGCCGAGCTATGCTGTCCAACAGCTGGCCAGAGGATTGAAATCTCTCTATTATTTGTGGAAACTGCACTTTATTTTCTTTTGCACATATATTCATATATAAAATTTATATTTATATATATATGAATATAGACATCAAGACTGACAATCTCTTTTCACAAATTCATGATCCTTTCTCATAAAGAATTGCAGCTTGTGACCCCTTCAGTACCTACTGGAAAAATTAACCCCTTCTCTGATGGCAAGAAACTTTCTTGCTTCTGTTTCCTGTCTGGACTTACTCATGGTCACCTTGGACCTGCCCACAGGTCTCTCCTAACCGGCCACTTGAGGGGATGCTGCCAGTGGTCCTGCTGGTGGGCTCTGTGCTGAGTTGAACTAACTGATCCTGGGAGAGCTGTGGGAATTCAACATGGGGTTTTTCTACCAAGTGCCCTGAAAGTGTGGCTAAAACCAGACCTGTGCTGGGGGACAGTGACTTGTGGCCTCAGGTCAACCCAGTGACTGTGATCTTTTTAGTCTGGAAATGTGGTGCTGATGCACAGGGCTCCCTGTCTTTTACTAGGACCCTGTTTGTGGCTTCCAGGGAAGGACAGTGGCCTCCTCTCTTCTCCATGATCCACATCCGAAGGCATACACCCCTTCCTGCTGTCATGTTAATGGTAAGGAGATCTGACTGTGTTGCATACGCTGTTCTTGCAGTCTTGTCTTTCTTGCAAAGCCTGTGGAAGCTGAGGAGTTTTAAAGTGTGTTGATATGAAGACAGACTCTGAAAAACAATGAAGGAGGAATACTGAAAATGGCTGCAAAGTATTAAGTCCTTTTGTGCCAGCAGCAGTATCCACACTTATTATCTTGAAGTCCCTGCCTTACAGCCTTGGACAGCTTTTTCAGAAGTACTCCTTCCATCTGCCACAGTTACTGATTGATAGTGTCTCATGAAAACACCTCTTAGGCTTTGGCTATTTGGAAAACTGAAATTCCCAGGTGTAGTGTAAATGCAGGGAAGAAGCATTTGCAGAGATGCTCTCAGCTGGGCCTTATGTTTTCCTCTTTCTCTCCCAGGAATGGCCCAGCTCCATCCTAACTATGCTGCAGTGCCTCTTGCAGGTTGGCTGACCTGCTAAAACTTAGCAGAGATCTTTGTAGGCAGCCTTTGTGCCAGCAGTGGAATTTTTTGGATCATGCATGCTTGGGACATAAAGCATCAAAGATGCTGTTGATCTTGAAAGGATTGCTCCTTTCTATAGCACATCATGATAGTGTGTTTAGGCCTTTCGCCTTCAGTCTGTGACACTGTTTTATAAAGCTCTCTGACCTCTGAAATGTTGGGGCTGTGAAGTAGCTGCCTGTGATTGCAGGGGGACTGGAGGAGGTGATCCATATTACTCTTTTCTAGTCCAAGGACCACAGTAAGGTTTTAATGACTGTATTTCATCTTCACAATGCTCAGTTCCCTTTGGTTACTACCATGGTGTGTATCGGAGATATCTACCATCTATTGAACTTCTTCAGCTTTTCCCGATGGCTCTTCATAGGATTAGCCACCCTTGGGCTCATTGTCCATCGCTACCGTCACCCAGAGCTGCAGAGCCCATTCAAGGTAACACACAGCATGTATCTAACAGCTAGGAATGCACAGACTTGACATTTCTCTCTTGTATTTGCTAATAATAAGAGCATTGCAAGGTTGTGGTTACCCTTAGACTCTAAGGAGTCTTAATCCCTATTGCTCAGTAAGGCATGCGGGAGGCTCTTGAAATCTGTTGGTGTGTGAACAGCGAGATGTGGTCTATTCTATAAAGCTGATTCTACATAGTGTCAGCAGTCACATCTGTAGAACTGCAGCCTGCTCTAAGGGGCAAAGTCTCAGGCTGGGAACTGGGAGATGCACAGAAGGCAGTTGCCACACTCACCTGTTATGGGCTGCAAGGAGGGACCCTTGCCTGGGTGTTATTTCAGCGATAGGTAAGTCTCAGCTCTAGCTGAGTAGTGGAGGGGAGTCAGGCCAGGAGGAAATAAGCATGGTCAGAGGAATCCTAGGAGCAAACCTGTCTTGAGTGGAATCATCTGCTGGCACAAAAATATTGTATAGTGTAGAGCAGCTTGTTTGCAACTGTTGCTGCAGCAAGTCCTGAGGGTATGCACAGCTCCTAAGTGCATGACACAAAGTGTAAAGCGCCTTGTCCTCTTGTGGCTTTCCCTAGCCTCAACTGGGCCCCTCTGGTGGCCCTTCTCAAGATGCTGGGTGCTGGAATCCTCCTTGCACTGGTGGGAGATACTGGAGTTTGTTCTGAAGCAGCTTTTTTCTGCTCAGGGCACCTTTCCTATTGCTGCATAATGTGCAGGTGTTTGGCTGGTGCAGTTTGGCATGCAGTTTGTTCCCATTTGGTGCCTCCAGCCAGCTCTTGCATGGGAGAGGAGACCTCTTTGCTCACAGGCACTGTGCTGTTGGTCAATGAGAAGCTCAGGGGACAGAAATGCTTTCTGCATCTCCCAGGGCTTCTCCCTGAGCCATTCAAAGCCTGATGCAAAGTTTAGGGTGAGTTTTCTTCATGGTCTTTGCTAGAGACAGCATGTTTTGCAGAGACCTTGAAGCTTTCCAGTTTGTTGGCTGGCTGCATTCACGTACTCACCCAGAAACAGAATATAAATATAACTGTTCTTTTTCTTTTAAACCAAGCTCTCAGGGGAAATTTATTAGTGGGTAGCACTGGTGATGTTTTCAGGGGCTGACATTTTGCCCCATTTGTTTTAGACGGATGTCGTGGTTTAGATGAGAATTAGGGTTTTAACGGTTCACAAAGGCAGATTAAGTGAGGGAGGGAAATGCTGGAAAATTGGTTCGTTAGGTTGTTTTTTTCTTCTCCCCTCTCCCTAGTTTCTATAACCCCTTGAAACCAGCAGGACAGTTACCTTGACGAGCTGAACGCAGGTGATGTGGGCATGTGCTGCGCTCTAGTGGCCAGATACAGGTCGTCTTCTGCCACCAGCTTATCGAGAGCAAAGCGTTAAAATACTCGTGGTTCTGCGGGTACTTCCCCCCCCCGCCACAGCATTTTGAATTTAAAAATGGTGAGAAAACCCCGGAAAGAGGAGGAAGCAGTGCTCTTGCACACCTCTCAAGCAGATGTGCAGTATGAGTGTGTGTGCACAGGAGAGGCTGGCAGGGGATGCTCCATCTGGAAAGACAGCAAGAGCAAGTAAGTTTGGTGGCTGGATGGCTGCCACCTCTAGAGCAACTGATCTCTTCCAGCTTGGCATGGTCCAAAATAGGATTTCTATTACCAGAAAAGAGATTGTCACACTAGATGAGACCAGCAGCTCCTTCATTCCATTAGCCTTGGCAAAGAGTATCTTGGCTGAGGCTGGATTTGAAGACTGAGGGAATGTTTCACGGTTTTATTATCTATTGTGGTCTTCCACTTTAGAGTCCAAATAAGTCAGACAAATCGGCTCAACCAACAGAGCAAGGCTGAAGTGCTGACTGCTTCTTTGGTCTTTTCATCAGGGTATTGTTGAAACTCATGTTCTTAATGCAGGTGCTATGGAGATAGGGAATCTGGTTTTGGCCACTATATGTCCCTGGCTAGCTGGAGGCAGGTTAAAATGGATCTCAAGTATCATAACTGAAAGATAATTTGATTGAAAGTGCTGCTGCTGCTCTTGACTTCAGATTTTCCACTAGCAGTTGCCACACATGGCAAGTTGGTATATGTGCATGTGCAGGAGCAGCACATTCAGAGAGCACTGGGGTATAGTTGACTTCTCCCCTGCTTGGCTTCCAGTTACAGGTGATGTTCAGACTTTGATTCATGTAAATATAGGAGACATGCATCTCACAGGGCACACTAGGCTCTGAAAGTAGTACATGTCAATTTTTGTTCAATGCATTCTACTCATTTGCAAGTCGTTGTACAGAAGCAGTGAGCCGGGCAGCTATGTGATTTCTCTCATCTTCTTTAAGACGGAGGAGAGAATATGGTTTGTACTGGTACATATGGAGGCTGATTTGCTACAGCCATCAATTTTGCCTGAGAGTCTTCTGTGCTCTTTTCCCCAGGTTCCCCTGTTCATTCCCATCTCTTTTACCATCATCTGCCTCTTCACAGTGGCAATGTCTTTCTACTCAGACCCTGTGAACATTAGCATTGGATGCACCATAGTTTTAAGCGGTTTTCCAGTCTACTACCTCATAATCCACAAGCAAATGTCAGATTGTTTCCGTAGCCCATTATGTAAGTATGCATTTGAGTTTGAGTATTGTGGACCTAAACACACACTCAGGGGTGGGGATGTTGGTTTGGTTCCAGGGCTTATCTCTAATGCAAGTTGCTCCATGACCAACAGACTTCAAGAAACTTAAATCCACCCCTTCAATGCCTTTCTCAGGACACAGACTCTGCAGCCAAAAAGCCAAGGGGGTAGGCTGTACTTGCATACCTGTGCTGACTGTCTGTGCTGGTTGGCAGCCAGGCATGGACTGTGTCTGCCTGGCTGATGAATATACTGACAAGTGAGCTTAATGTTTTCTGTTAAGAAAAACAGGGCTGAGGTTTCTCAACAGGGCATGGGGAGGGTTGTTTTCACACCCCAACCCTTGGATTCTGTTAAACTGATCATATCTTTAAGATCACCACCTCTCAGTCAAATTTGCCTGACACTGAGGAACAAGATCAGAAGTTAGGATGGAGAGACTGATAGGCAGAGATTGTAAACCCATGCTGAAACATACTTGCTGAAAGGCTGTCGAGAAGACTAGTCAGAGGAAGACAGTGCTGCCTGAGGGCTATCTGTTTGGTGAAGAAGCCAGGATGGTTTGTGACACAGATGTGGGTGTATGAATAGGAGACATCTCCACTATTTGCAATGTCTTGCACAGATTTCCTTTGGATGTAGCCCGGGTGGCACAACCTTTTCAGAAACAGGAGTCCAGTTTTGAGTTTAATTTATAATTTCATTTATGAATATTTTTTCTTTTGATCTGGTGTTGGGCTGAGGTGTATCCGTAACCACTGAAGAAAACATACAGCAAGCAAGCAAATGGATACAGTGATCTGCTAACATAAGTAGCTCCGGCCAACAGCTGATGCTCTGATTTTCAGTCATATCTCAAGACTTCCTCTGGACTAAACTTTTTTCTTTCCCCTCTCTTTCAGATTATCTTACACATAAACTACAGTTACTGCTGGAAGTTGTCCAACAAGAAATCAAGACTTACTGAGAAAACCATCAGAAGTCACACAAGAATGTAAAATCTACTTACTTCGTTTCTGACACCTTTGATCCTGCCAAAAGCAGGCCATGCTACTGTTCTTTTAATTGCTGCAAACGAGGATGAGCCTGAGCCAAAATGTTGCTGCAAATCTTCCTAAGTTTGCTGATCGGGATTGGGATGAGTGCATCACATCTGTTTCTGCCCTTTTCTTTTTTAGCAGAAAAATCTACTTCTATGAAATGAGCTTGCTTTGCTTGCAGAGTGTCTTCGAAACCAAGATCCTATTTTGCAGCCTAGCCCAGTCCTCAGTAAAATAGTGTGTGTGTGTGTGTATACTCACACTATCTTTTAATTTTCTAACTTGGCAAATAGAGGGAGGGAGTAGACCTTAGAGCCCCAATATATGGAAGCTGAATGCAGGTTTCAAACTGGAATGCTGTAGTAGCCATGCTGTGGATAAGTATTATGAAGGAAAATGTGTGGTGAGAATAGATTAGATTTAATGTAGATGAACTGGAAAGTAGGAGGCAGGAGGATTAAACTTAGTTTACCAGAAAGCAAACCCTTTGCAATTTAAATATTAACAAAGTAAGGTGAGCATGTTCTGCTTTGTCTTATTGCATAAGCAGAATAAGCTTATTTTGTTTTGAAATTTAAATTTTAAATTTTAAATTTTATCTTTCTGAAATGATCTTTCAAAATGCATAAACATATTTAAATATAAAAAATCAGTTGAATATTAACAAGAATATAATAAAGTAGGTCCTGGTCTTTCCTCCACTTCCCTAGCTCTGGTCCTGACCAGTGAAGTTGAAAATTCAGATGCTGGCCCAACCCCAGTGACATTCATTTTCTCCTTTGGTTAGACAAGACTTTAATTAGATGAGACTTGGGCAGATTCCTGAATGCTTGCATCTTTTGGTGCTGTAAGAAGACATGAGAGACTTCATGTCAGATCTTTCACTTCAAATATGCAGTCAAATGACTTGCTGAATCAATATATAAATGCTTATTTGAACTATTGACATAAGAAAGGTTTACATGCTCGGATTATTTTGGTTTCCATTGTTAATGTGTCAATGTTATGTTCAGATAAAACAGCAATTGGCTATTCCCAATCAGTTAATTGTTAGTCTTTTCCTAAAAAGATGGGAACCAGTATGCTGAGATTCCTCTAACGATGCCTGGAGAGAGGAACAGCAGAACATGGAGCATTTTTAGTCTTTTGTATCAAGCGTTTATGTACTTAGAGTAATGCCAAAGTACAAACCCAATGTAATCTACTGAAACTTGTAAAATTCGCCATCAAGATTTGGAGCTAAATAAGTTGAGTTTTTTTTTCTTTTGTGGCTTTTTTGTTTGGTTGGTTTAATTTTTTTTTTATTTTTTTAAATTTTGTTTGGTTTGGATTTTCATTTTGGTTTTGTTTGGGTTTTTTTTGAAGCAATTGAGAATAATTTTTCTTGTAACGACTGCTTCCTATTCCTGTGCTAAATTAAGCTGGGATAGCAGCACTGTGGTTGCAGGGCTTGTTGCTCATTTCTCCCCTCCCCTCCTGCAGTTGAATTTAGAAGCTGCTGGACGTTGTCCAACAGGAAATCCAGTCTTACCAGGAAAACCATCACAACCCACTTAAAGGTACCAGCTTTAAATGATAATGTGGTTTCAAGCAAGAGCTGGAAATGTTTCCAGGCTCCCAGACATGGGTTGCTCCCCCTTTGTCCTGGACTTTGCTGAAGCTGAACCCCCTAGCACACCTTCTTTCAGCATCCCCATGGCTGGGCTTCTGTGTGGGGAGCCAACCTGAAAAAGACTTTGCAGAACGAGGTGAACCCCATTACCCAAATATAGCCTGAGTCCACCCCCTTATGTACTGGCTGGGGGGATTTTCCACATCTTGAGATAGAAGCATGAGGTGCTACCAGCCTTGTTGTGTGCTGCAGGACCCCTCTGAGCACAGTGTGCCCACACTGTAGCATCAGTACTTGTGCATTGAACCTTGAAGCTGTCCAAAATTGCAACAGAGCTTCTGTGTGTCTGCAGGTAAACGCATGGAAAGGGTGAAGCAGTGAAGCATCCCTTTTCTTGTCCGTTTCCTCCGAAGAGGAAAAGGGAACAAGAACTGAAATTCCTGAGAGGAGAAATAAGCAATCCTGCCTGACGGACAATGGTTTTTTTTTTTTTTTATTCTTAATAAATCATCTGATGTATGCAAGGAAACAACACTAGGGTGCCTCTGCTGACTATGCAGGAACATAATCTTGCAGAACTATGAGTAGGGTGTCTGCTCTTAGACCTCTCAGGTACTGGAAATGCAGACAGACATAGTACCACCGTTACACTGACAGTTAGAAATCAGAGGTTCAGCAGCTCTGCAGGTGACATTGCAGTTGAAGGTGACAAAAATAAACCCCATGGCGTTCAGGAGGTATTAGTTCACAGCGAGCTCATTTCCACTCTGTGGAGAGGGGTGTGTTTGGAGAGGATGGTATGCTGCTGCCAGAAAAGCCATGTAAACATTTTCTACCAAGCCAGAATGTTTTTCCTTGAGCTGATGTCTCATGCCTACTGAAGCTCTTGGCTTCAGTACAGGGGAGTATTTTACTACAGAATTCACATATGCGAAAGTGAACCTGTGGGCCCTGATCCTATAAATCTGATCAGTCAAAGGGATGCATAAAAAGTTGTGCAATTTTGGAGCTGAGAGCCAGATACTATATGGGAGGTCAAAAGTCAGTCAAGAAAGGCCAGATGGGGAAGAAACAAATTCCAGCTTCTTAATCACATTTATGGCTTTTTTTGTTTGTTTGTTTTTGGGGTGTGCGTGTATGTTTTTAATACTGTGTCTATAAAATGCACTTTGAGTGCAGACTTTCCAGGAACTAAAATAGAGATTTATGTGTTTCAGCCACCACTGATCTGGTCTGACTAGATCATCAGGAAATAAAAATGTTCTGGGCAATTCAGCCTAACATAGTTTGTGTAACCAAGGGAGAATAAAAAAAAGGTTGCATCTTAACAAGTTTATGTAGTTAGTACTACTTGACCTGCTGTTAAGCTTTATGCTTCCCAGCTTTCCTGGGAAACAGTCAACTTTTTAGACTGAAAGGCTGGAGGTCAAACTGGTAAGCTCCTAACTTTTCTCTGATTTCCATGCAGGAAGAACAGGGCAGAGGCTCAGCCTTCAAGGTAAAGAAATACAAATACTAGGGATGGTACAGAGCTCTGTGGGGGCTGATAGCCTGGCCTGCAGGGCTCTCTGCTTGCTCTGCACTCATTTGGGTTGCTCCATGCAGTGCTGCATATTGCAGCCCTCCCAGAAGTGAGATAACCAACAGGGAGAGTGTGTTAAGAGATGCACCCACTTTCTGCATTGAAATTTGGGGTTTGCTTTGGAAGGAAACTCCAGCTTTTGGCTTTCAAAGAATGATCTTCAGCAGAAGCTGCTCCCAGCTGGAATTTTGAAATGAGATGATCCTGAGTATCCACAGCCACTGGAAGGAATTGGCTGAAGGTAAGGTGCTGGTGTGTGATGGCAGGAACCAAACAATTAGGGGAAGAGTATGCCATTTCACAGGGATAAACTATGCTGGTTCATAGGGACGTTGATTTTACTAATGCTTCTGTCAAAAATATCAGCTGTGCCTGGCCAGTCTGCTCATGCCTGGCAGGATGTGCGTGCGTGTGGCGCAATAACTGGAAGCGTTACTCAGCTCCCTTTCCTAGATATCAGTGGCTAGTGGAGAGGCTCCTGTGACGCCCTGCAGAGAGAGAGACTCTGAGAGAGACAGTAAGGTACAGGCGTGTGCAGTGGGAGCTCATGGGAAGCTTTTGCAGACCAATTTACTTTATTTCTGAAGGTCAGATTGCACCTGAGGACTTTCCACGTGTGGTACAAAGGTTCAGAGGCTCATCTGAGTGATGAGCACACGGCTGATGCCTTCGGCTCCCAGGGTGGTGGCTGGGCAGCTTGGTGAGTGGGACTGTGAGTAGGGGAGCTGGGGAGGCTGTGTGTGTCGGGCTTTCCTGGGGTGCCACTGAACTGGGAGGGAAGGGGAAAGAAAAAGTTGTGGATTTCATTATTTGTGGGCTTGGCTTTAAGGTCTGCTAGAAGGATACCTGCTTGCAGTTAGTCATAGCTGTGTTTGTATCTTCATTAACTTGCCCTTTCTTCTACATAAGGGTTCTTCCTTACATACGTGAGAAAATGTGGCATGAAGTAGCTTTTTATATATTGGTCCCTTCTCCCAAGTAACAAGTGGTAGGACAAGAGGCAACAGCCTCAAGCTGCACCAGGGGAGTTTAGATGGGATATTAGGAAAAATTAATTCACAGAGAGGGTGCTCAGGCATTGGCACAGACTGACGAGGGCAGTGGTGGTATCACTGTCCCCGGAAGTGTTCAAAATCTGTGTAGATGAGCCCCTCAGTGACATGGTTTAGTGGTGGACTTGGAAGTCCTGGGGTAGTGATTGGACTTGATGATCTTAAAAGTCTTTTCCAACCTGGTTGATTCTATGATTCTCTGATTCAGCAGAAGGAGGACACTCCCTGCCTTGCCAGAGAAATTTTTCTATTTGCTTTATTAAGTGTTTCACCTCTGTTTCTCTGTAGTTCGGATTAGTCGGTGAGTGGAAAATCCCTGCGAGGAGCAGAAACAGAGCAAGTAAAAGAGCAAGTGAAAGTGAAAGTAGGGCACAGAAGGACATTTTTGAAAGCTGATGTCATGGCGAACTGGGAGCCCTGCGTCTTGGCAAGGGAGCTGGCAGGAGTCTACCAAGTAGGGAGAAGAGGAAACAGGGATGGGGGGAGCAATGCAGAAAAGCTGCTTGGAAACATTAGCCCACCCCATTCCTGTGCTTTCGATTCCATTTCCCCTCTGCCCCTGTCAAATCTCACCCTCAAATCCACAAACTTCAAATTCTTGTGCCATGGCAGCAACAGCACGCTGCTGTGCAGAGGGGAGTAAAAGGCCAGCCACATCCAAAAATGTCTCTGAGGAGTGGTGGATCTCATGAATCTCCTGCAATGGGATTTGAGAGAAAATGCATTGGGAGCATTTTTTAGGAACAGGCCTGGCGGACGTTACTGCGTACAAAGAGCAACCATGGGCTGAAGACAGCGCTGGAGCAAGCAAAGGCTGTGAAAGAGACTCAGGTCTTTCCTTGCAATTTGTTCTGGCAGCCCAGGGCTGCCAAGCCTTTGTTTGTGGACCTTTGTACTGCAACCAGCTCTGTAAAGCTCCTCCTGTAACAATTTCATTTGGCTGACTTGCACTGAATAGCCATGATCCCTGCCAAAGAATGAAGGGTGTACTAGAGCAGGGTAAATGATCATTTAGTTTCAGTTTGAATACTGTGCTCAAATTCTTCAGGCAGCTCTAAGTGGCTCAGCCACAGACGTTTGCAAATTCCATGGCAGGCAGGTAGGCAGCTCTCAGCTCCTTAACAGAGGAATGTTATAGGAGCAGAGAAATAATGAGATGCCTAGAAAAATGTCTGGGTCCAGAACTGGGACATTCAAAGGAGACTGGAGCCCAGCAGCAAGCAAAGTAAAACACTCTGAATTTGAATTATTGGTGGCTATCTGTTTCAGCTTCTTTTCTTTGTAGGTGCTGTGTCTCCACAGTAGAAGACAGCTGGTGGTGCCTTTGAGAATGCTTTGCTGCTGATAGGCTCAACTGTGTCCTGCAGTGAGTCTGCTTAGCTGACTGCCCAGCACCTCCTGGTCTCTTCTCACTGAGACCACTCCTGCAGCCCCCACTGCCAGCACCTGAGCACCTATGCTCAGTAATGTACCTATGAGCTGCTGCCTTGCTTCCCTGAACATTAAAGGATATTATCAGTGCCTTCTGAAGGCACTCTGACTTCTGCAGCTGATCACACACTGTCTAGAAGCTAAATCTTACCCCTGTTAGCCAGGTGGCACCCTTGGCCTTCATGTAATGAGCTGAGTTTATTGTGTCAAGTTGTATTTTCTTCAATGTGTGTTTTAGAAAGATGTATTTTAGAGGAAAACTCAATGACTGGGGTCGAAGCCACAGAAGTCAGGGTCATTTCTGTGCTGCTTACCATGCCTCATAAATGTACAAACCTCACTTCCTTGGTTCTGGGCAAAATCTGCGCTTCCTAGCTGGAAGGGTCTCCTGAGAAGTGATTAGACTTCAATCAGATCAGGAATATCAAATAGTTGGACAGCTTTGTAAAAGAACCATATTTTAATCTGGGTTTCTCTTCTGATGCTAGGGCCAAGCAAGCAGCCAGGTATCAGTCAGCTGTTCTGAGCCTGTGGTGCCTTCTGACTCATTCATCTGCTCCCAAAATGGAGTATGCCTGGTACTGGCTCGACGATTCTGGGAAGTGGATTGAATATGGGAAAAAGGTGAGATCCATCTGCTGTTGATGCCAAAAATCTCTTGTTAAGCCATCCTTGGAGAGTTATTTAGGGCACATTGCTCTGCAGCTGGTGTTTCACACATGCCACTGGGTGCCCTTGCATTGCTGCTCTGTGCACTGGTGGATTTGCCTTATTAATTGTCCCACAAAGCAGTACTGCTACTCTGTGAAAGCTTTCAAAGGACTGGCTTTGAAAGGGGGTGTGTTTTCCAGAGACAACAGATATCTCTTAGCTGAAGCTGACCACACGGGCTGAAGGCTGCTTTATTGGTGGTGTTACAAGCAGCAGTTCTCTGGGGGTACCCATCTGTCACTGAAGAACAAGATGTTTGAAGCCTTAGAGGCTTAGTTTAAAATGACATTCTGTGGCAAAGGCTGGGGAAACACTGTTATTTGCATCACCTAAATAAAAGGCTGGTTTCTAACAGGTATAATTTCCTTGTTTTTTGTATAGCATCCAGATCACTGCTGTGCCACAGTAACATCTGAAATTCTAGAGAAGGAATTCCAAAATGACCAGGAAGGCTTTGTGTTATTCAAGGCTGATTCTCAAATGTATATATTAAACTTTAAAGGTAAAGTGTCTCCTTGTTTTAAGTTCATTACACAGTGTAGCTGGCTCTAAGATAGCCTTCCTCATGCAGAGTATTCACCCTATGTCTTGGTTTCTTTGAACAGGTCTTTTTCCTCCCATAAGCTTTCTCCAAGCAGAACTTGAGCAGTATCTACATCTCTGCAGTTTTGAGATGCTCAAGCTCCTAAACTTGTGCATCTGTAGTCAAAAAAGCATCTCTGACAATATCATATATTCAGAAAAAAGAGCAGGGAGTAAACACTTAGTGAAATCTGACTTATGCATCTGGGTTTATACAACTAAAGAGGAGAAATGAGAAAAGGCAAAAAACCCATAATGCACTGAAAAGTCAAATGGTAAAGAAGTCAGCCTATGGTAGAAGTCTTGCAAGCTGCTTAGAGCACACAGTGCAGCAAAGGAAAATTTAGGGCTGGTTGCACAGAGAGTGAAAAAGGAAAATAAGAAATGCTTTTGTGTTTCTCATTTATTCACCCATCTTAAAATTCCTGCTAGCTTTCCAAACTTTAAATCTGTTTCCTGGCATGAGTGGAGTGGTGTTTAAAGGAGGAAACAATGGATAATTAGCCATGTCACACAGCATGCGCTCTGATATTGTTACATGACCAAGAAGAGAGGACAGACTTTCCTCTTAGCACCAGTAACAATCCCACACTGCCAGGAAAGCTAGATTTATGGCTTCCATCCTACTGAAAGCTCTTAATTGCTGTAGGTTTAACATCAGATGTCATTTTCTCTGTCCGACAGCCTGGATGTGAATGGGTGTGCAGGCGCAGCTGGTGGCTGGGTGCTTTAGAGCTTCACGACCTATGCTAGCAGGTGCTGACCTTGCTGGTCTCTAAGCAGAGGCAGCACAAGTGGAAATGGTTTCAAAGTGTGGAGTGGGGTGTCTGTGGTACAGAGAGCACAGTGATGTGATATTCAGGGCTGCCTCCTTTTCTCTAAACACTTAAGAGTGTGTGTCCCTGGACAAAAAAAGTATCTAATTATTGAGTCATCATGGCTTTTTTCAAGGCATGGTCCAAACAAACTTGCTCTATAAAACTAAAAGGAAAGTTGCCCGACGGCCAAAATTTCTACCCTCTCAAGATGGACAAGACAAAAGGTAATATACATTTGTTATTTCATAATGCTTCTAGGTGGCAGCACCTTCCTGTCGAGAAGTTCCTCCTACCTGTGCAGAATTCATTTTTAGATTTCTGAATTTGTGGGTACCTTTTGCTGACTGTTTTAAAGGCGAATTCTGCAGTAACAGTATTTGTAAATTATGAAACCCTTCCTTGAAGTGTGCTGGAGGGATGTTTGGTGGCAGCCTCTGGCAGCTGTAAGAGTAGGTTTATTCTCTGGGAGTGCAAGGCCAGGCTGCATAGGGCTGACACAATTGTGCCAGGAATTTTTATTCCTTGATTTATGCTCAGACAGTACTGAATAAACTGCACAAGGGACTGCCAGTCCTGAGATCTGTAGAGCAGATAGATGCTATCCCCTGGAAAGCTGAGGATAAAATAAAAATGAAGAAGTAAATCCTTCTAATGAAGTGAACTGGATGCACTTATTTGGGATACCTTATCTTATGGCTTTTCTTAAAGGAAGTTGAGAGGATTTGAACATGTCTGGT
Source organism: Psilopsiagon aymara (assembly GCA_024733675.1). Lineage (NCBI taxonomy): Eukaryota > Metazoa > Chordata > Aves > Psittaciformes > Psittacidae > Psilopsiagon > Psilopsiagon aymara. Next base: position 20,595 of record JANRGW010037555.1, read on the forward strand.
GTAGAACTTAATTGTGCTACTGCTTTATTTTTAAAAAAGCCATCTTTGCTTTAGAAACTCACCAGCAGGCAGTGAATTTGGAGGCAGGGCTTCAATTTAAAGGTTACTTCAACCAAGGGTGGTTGATTAAACAATAAAATGAACTGTAACTCCTGAATGAATTCTAATGCTCCTATTGCCTGGGTTAAAACATGCATGCGTGCAGGAGGGCGTTCATGCTGGAAGTTGTTAAGCAATTGGTGCAGTAGTGCCTTCAGGGCACAACTGTCCACTGCAGCCTCCAGACATGCCTGGTTATGGGGACGGGTCTGGCCAGTGACTGAGAGCTGAGCGGCCGCACAGAGGGAGAGGGCTTATGCTTCCATTTCCCAGGAGAGGTTCAAGCAGCACACATGGAGGTCTAGCTGGAGCAGTTGTATAAACCACCTAGCTAAGGGTATGCTACTTCTCATTTGAAGCTCTCCTACCTGCCAAGAGATGCATTAGTTCCAGTAAGATGTGCGTGGAGATCTGGACTTGAGAAAGGAATAATGGCTATGTGGAAAGTAAAACAAAAATAAAAATCTGGGGATACCCCAAGGCTGACATAAGGGCCAGCAGCTGCATCCTTTGGAAGGGGGATTTGATTGGGAGTATCATGGACTGACTTGCTCCTTTTTCTTTTCTGCAGCCCAAACACAACTCTATCACATTTTGTTTGTCCTCCAGAATGGGACCAATCTGCACTGCCTGATATTGGTTTCAAGGTAGGTCTTTCCAGCTCTTCAATTTGTAGGGCAAACTGGATCCTGTACTCATTTTTCTGAGAACATGACCTAAGGCAATTGAGATGTTCGCAGCTATTAAGCAGATCTTATGAAATAAGTAACTATGAGGTGAAACAAGGCTGACAGTTTCACATTCAGAATAGAGCTGTGTCTCCTGGGAGGCTCTCTGAGATCCCCAGCACATACCACACAGGATAAGAAAGGCCCTTATGGCCATTACTGGTCTTACTTGTGCTTTGCACTCTCTGAAGGCACCTGATCCTCTGATAAACTGCATCTTAAGGAGGTGTTGTAGTATTTCCACAATTGATTTGAAGCAAAATATTATTTGATGTAGTAAAAACTAGGGCTTAGCCCTTTAGGGGAGGAGCTAGGGTGTCAAATTAAGGCGAAACTGATTCTCTTTTCCAACCTGAATACTGCCATGCATTTTGTCTTTAAGTTACTCTGAAGCAAAAATAATCTAGATGTGGAGGTGTGTGCACCACAGGAAGCTCATGTGGGATTGCATTCATTTCCTTCAGTTAGCGCCTGTGCTTCCATGTGGGGAGAAGAAGGTTAACTGGAAAGACAGAAGCATCCTGGGATTTTAATGATAGGGTCTTTCATCTGACTCGAGGAGGTATGCGAATCCTTTAGAAGGGCTAGGAGTTGTTTCTGGCAGTAATTCCCTATTTTTGGTGGTTTTAAAATTTTTAGTTGGTAGAGGTCAGCTGCACTTCCCTCGAATATAGAAAAATTAAGAACCTGTTTGAGAAGACGATGAAGGGTTACGTCATCCACCGAATGCAGAGGATCCAGAACCCCACGCTTTGGCAAGTTTTTCAGTGGTTTGTATCTATTCTATTTCATTATCCTTATGGTAGCAGAAGGCTGGTATTTCCTGATCTGTTGTCCTTCATAATCTGCATTAGGAGTTGCCAAATCAAGCAGCCCAGCAGAGGTGAGACTGCCACATATCTGTCTGCCAGGTCCAGTTGGAAGTGAGGCTTAGCACATGTTCCCAGTAGGCACACACACACATACACACGAAACATGAACAAGCACACAGCTGGCCACAAAACCTAACACAGACAGCACGGCACTTATTCAGTCATAAATAGCACCAACGGTCTCATCTTGTCCCCTTCCTCTGGGCAATTGGGATGAAAGCCTGTTACTGGAACATACGTACATACATGCGTCCCTGATATCCATGCTCCCTAGGAGCTGGTCTTAAACACTCACCCTACTCATATGCTGGCCCCTGGGTCCTCTTGTCTTCAGTTATGTTCTGCATAGACACGAACATGTATGCAAGTGGATCTCTATGAAATTATGGTGTCTACTCTCGGTGATCTGGACCCCTGGTCTCTTTGGTAAGCAAGCTCAGACCTTCTGGTCTCTCCAGCATCTCCCCAGACTTATGACTGCTCTGAAAGCTGGCTTCCAGGAAGGAAAACCTCCTCCCTGGCTGTCCAGCCTTTTGTTGCCTAATGATCCGGCACTGACGCTCACACCCTCACTTGCTACAGTTGCTGGTGCTGTAGACATAGGCTCTTGTGACCCAAGGTCCTACTCCAGTTGCTACAGCCAAACCCCCGTACCTGCACATGAACACAGACTGGAGAGTCCATCACCCAGAGAAGAGTTAGAAACAGAGTTTAATGAGAAGATAGGGCAAACTGCGCTGATCAGGCACAGGGCATGGCCAGTCAAGCCTACTGATTAGACAGTTGCCTGATTTTACACAGCCAGCTCTTTGTACCCCCTTATCCACCTATTTTCATATGTTTGTTCCTCCTCAGATCATCTTGGTTCCTCCCTTCTCCCACCTACAGTTCCTCTGTTAAACATGCCATTATAAGTCCTGTGCAATCCTCAAATACTCTTTCCCTCTCTCCCATAGCAAGTCCCACACTCTTGTAGGCAGTACTTTCCTTATGTCTGTGAGCTGCTCTGCACCCTTTCCACTGCTCACAATGCTGAGTGTTCCCCTGCTCCCTGGGGCAGCCCTGGGAGTTGCTGGTGCTCCTCTTTTTGTTGATTGTGTAGAAATGAGTCTCTTACCATGTAACCTAGCACGTTGGGGGGTGGGGGGATGCGGGGGCATGTTTCCTCACTAGCATTATTTAAAAAACAAAGTTATTTTACTTTACCATGTCTGAGCTGTGAAATCTCAGATTTATTTTTTTTTTATTTTAGTCTTTTTCACTTGGGAGTTTGGTTGGGTTTTGGTTTTTTTTTTTTTTTTTTTTTTTTTGAAGGACTTTTTATGTGATAAAGATGGGGGTAGATATTATGCAACCTTCACTGTGGCGTCATACAGCTCAGTTTTATAACCATATTTATACATTCAGGATTTACATAACCTGGGATCTGACCAATTCAGTCAAGAGATGTCTGTCTCTTTACGCTCTCATGTGGCATGAAGCTGTGGGTGACACAGTCCGTAATGATGCTGAGAACTTTTTGTTTTGCTTGAAGGAGCCAGCTATGCAGCAGGATACCAACAGAGCGCAAAGCAGGCAGTAACCCCACTGAGAGAGGGTTGTGTCACTGTTCCTCCATGACTTACAAGTGGGAGGATTTTTGTTGGGAAATTGTCCTTGTTTGAACCAGGGTAACACATTATTTTTTTTTTTTGTCCCTAGGCAAAAGGAGCAGATGAAGAAGCTCAGTAAATTGGAGATTGTGGATGAGCAGCTCCTGTTCCATGGGACGAGTTCGACCCACATGTCTGCCATCTGTGAACAGAACTTCGACTGGAGGATATGTGGGACGCACGGGACAATGTATGGGAAAGGTACAAGTGTGGAAATGTAGGTTCAGGGCTGTAGACCCCAGCTAGGTTAGTGGGTATGAGGCGACTGAGTGTCCCTGGATCCTGCTCTTCTGCCATTAGGGCAGTCTCACCTGCATGCATCTGCATCGCTGCAGGCAGCATCCACATCAATCCCAGTTTGGGAGGTGCTAAAACCAGCCATCTTTGCCTCAGGTACCTGCTTTTCAGCAAAGCTCTTGGACAGATGGAACTGGGATGTTGGTGGCAAAATGTGTCTGGAGGCTGTCAGTGCTCTAAAATAAGCTGATGTGGGAGCACCTGGCAAAAAAGTGTATAGAGCTACCTGGGTTGTTGAATTGCTGGCTGCCAAAGTGCTGATAGCAGATGTTTGTTCCTCAGTTCTCATACTGTCTTTCCTGTGTCTTTTTCTGGTCCCTAGGAAGCTACTTTGCCAGAGATGCCAGCTATTCTCATGAGTTCTGTTCCTCTCAAAGTGGTCGCTACAGCATGTTTGTAGCTAACGTTCTTGTGGGAGACTTTGTTCAGGGAAACCCCAAACACCTTCGTCCTCCACCCAGAGACAGCAATTCTAACAGACTTTTTGACAGCTGCGTGGATGACCCAACAGACCCTTCCATCTTTGTCATCTTTGAGAAGCACCAGGTTTACCCTGCCTATATCTTGGAGTACAGCGCCAATACCCACTGTAGGATCTTATAATGAATGCTGGATTCTCCTTTGAATTTACACTGAAGAAATTACACTTTACTACATCTTTTTTTTTAATGTTATTCAATTTTAGTAGTAGCTTTAAAACATTTTGTAATGTAGCAAACCAATATCAGTCCCCTGAGGGATTTAAGGACATAGGTTTTTGGTAACAGAAAGTGCTGAACTTTAATCTCCACTTTATTTCTAGCCTGGGATGGGGGTGTATACCTTGCATACCCTGCTGCAGTAACACCTGCTGCTGTTGAAAGCCACAGTGTTGAATGCCACACTGCTGAACATATGATTAACTTGACCCACTGATACAGTCACGTAGGCATGAATCCTACCTGTGATGGTGCTGATGTGTCAAAGGGAGACAGGGTGGGGAATGTGGAAGGAGGAAAAGTGAAAGTAACTGCATCATGGTGCACAAGAGAGGAATCATGGCCTGTTTTCCAATAAATGGGAGGAAGCTCAGCATCCTGAGGGATTTTTAATCAATACTGGCAAGGAACTTTGTTTTCTGATCATGTTGCTAGCACCTCTTCCCATGTTGTTCTGTGTTCAGTTTTCCCATCTCCATGATACCCTGTCCTTGCTCTGTCCCCACTGCGTTGGTTGAGAGAAGCAGGGACATTGCAGGTGATGAAGTGAGATCCCCACCACACCATGGTACTAACAATGAGGAAGTTGCTGAATAATTGCACTTGCAGTGTCCCACATGGGCTGTGGAGCCAGTGCTTGTAGCAGTGACCAGTGAGGCAAAGAGGGTTTGTGTGGAGTGGCCACTGGTGCAACCTCCCCCTTTCCCAGTCTACGAACTGAAGCTGTTTGTGGCTATTTTGAATTGCCCTGCTGCTGCCTGGCACTTCTCTGGGTATTTGAGAACTGCCCCAGCTGTATTGGCTCCCATATTTGAGGGACAGGAGACAGCTTGGTTGATGGGCATAGTACTTGAAACTTGGTGGATGGGGGGATAACATTCAGGATGACCAATAGCATGGAAACAAAAATTAATGCTTTATTTTGAAACAGTCTTGCTGTACAAGCTGTTGTAATTCAGCAAAGGAGTCACAAGTAGTTCATGCCATGAGTGGGCAGAACCAAGATTAGGGATGTGTGTAGGATCTCATCAGCTTTCGTAAAGCCTGCTGTCTTCAAGCGCAATCAGTGCCCTTAGAAGATGTCAGAAAGGCAGCTGACTGCAATGAGTCCTTGAGCTCCTATAGTTAGTGCACTTCCATGTCTCGCCTCTTTTTTCTCTTTAGGTTAGAAACCTAAAGGTTGCTCTCTGCAAGTTAGTGATCTAACCTTGTCAGCCACAGGTCAGCCTTCACCCAAAATCGCTTTCACCCATATCGTGGTTTAAGTCCAGCTACTAACTCAGAACCACACAGCTGCTCATTTTCTCCCCCCTTCCCCCCTCCCCCCTGCCTTGCTTCCAGAGGGATGGGGAGGGGAATCGAAAGAATGTAACTCTCACGGATTGAGATCAGAACAGTCCAGTAACTAAGGTATAACACAAACCACTGCTGCTGCCACCAATAATAATAATGATAAGGGGAATAACAAGGGGAGAGAATACAACCGCTCACCACCCACCAACGGATACCCAGTCCAACCTGAGGAGTGATCTCACCCTTCCAGGTAACTGCCCCCAGTTTATATAGTGGGCATGATGTGCTGTGGTATGGAATACCTGTTTGGTTAGTTTCAGTCAGGTGTCCTGTCTCTGCTTCCTCCCTACTTCTCCTCCTCTCTGGCAGAGCATGAGGCTCAGAAAGTCCTTGATCAGGGTAAGCATTACTGAGCAGCAACTAAAAACATTGGTGTTACCAGCACTGTTCCCAAACTAAAGTTGAATGAAACACTGCACCAGCTACTAAGAAGGATAGAAATGACTGCTACTGCTGAACCCAGGGCAGCCCACAGTCACCTTCCCCTTGCTGCACCCCAGCTTGCAGGCTCATGAGGATGGGGAGGGACTGAATAATGTGTCCCCCTACCTTGGTTCTTGCAATGTTGCATGGATTTGCTCCATCAGCTTGTTGCAAAGGTTGTGTGCCCAGTCTTTGGGCAGGACAAGAGCTGGGAGATGTTTGGGAATGGTTATGGTATTAGAGAAGACGTTCTGTGCGATTATGACCTTGTACAAACCATCTTCACCCATTCTTCTCTGCCATGATAGAAGAAACCACCCATTGTGCAGGAGAGAGCTGTTTCCATCAGTGTGGGCTTTGGGGTATGAGCAGCTGTAACAGTGCACTGTCGTGTGGGATTGCTGAGGTGTAGCTACCACAGGCTTTGTAGGTGGTGGAGTGCCAGATCTGAGGTGGAAGTGCTCCTTGAGGAGCCCACACTCTCTCAGGCTCCCAATCTGCCACTGTGTCATTACCAGAAAGAGCACTCCCACTTCCAGAAGAGCTTTGAATGGTACAAGATTAAGGATTATGTTGGTCAGTGAGGCACCAAGAGCACAGACTACTAGTAAGAATGAAAAGCATCTTAATCTGTGAATACTTCTTCATGGCAGTTTTGTTCAGTGTTATGAACTTGCTAAAATTTCTTCTGGACCTGAACCTCGTGCTACTTGTGGAGTACCTGGGTGCCTCTGAAGTACTGAGCAGAAAGCATTCCTCAGCATCCTTTTAGATGAAAAATGCTTGCAAACCATCTGCTACATGTGCAGTTGTTGGCAGGCATTAAGTGTGGATCTGATCCGTGGTCTTTTCATTAATTTTTCCCCTGAGAAAGGGAAAGTGTTTTAAGATCTCCTTGCCCTGTTGAGAAAAGGCTAAACGTCTTCTGACTCACATGCATGGCAATGGCAGCTTCAGAGTCACTGAGATGGTGGTGGAAAAGGTCTGACCTGAGGAACACCTGGAGTAGCCAAACAGATTCCTGTGGAGTTTGCTGCTTTCCTGGCCAGCCAGCCTAGTGCTGGATGGGCAGGTGTTGGGATAGGCTTGTCCTGGAGCAGCAGCCTCTCTTCATGATCTCCTGGAGAGGCTGCTGCAGGCATCGGCAGTTTCTCCAGTGATTTCTTTACCTGTCACTTTGCAATTCAGAAAGATCAATTGCATTTTGTGCCCATATAAATAATGTATTTCTTCTACATACTTAGAGGTACCATATTTGTCTCTGCCTGCCAAGATGTCAGCTTGAGTGATCTTTTCATCATAATGTATTTCTAATTGATTTTTCTATGGTGTTATCAGGGCTTCACAGTGCACAGTGTCCCTAGCTTTTACGCTGTTGGGTTTCGTACTCAAGTGCCTGTTCTAGGCCTTCTATTAAATAACATCTCAGCAAGTTTCCAGCTTTCATTTCATTTACTGGTGCAAAACTTGACTTTTCAGCATTTTTAAGAATCCTTTTAAACAGTTTTGACAGAATTTATAACAGGGTGGTTAAACTTCAGAAACCTAATGCTTGACTGAATGTGCTTGTTGTTTTCCAAAGCATTTAAACTCCTAAAAATCAACCTGAGCCCATAGCCTGGCATGACCACTGTATAGGTGACAGGTGAAGAAAACACAGATATTGTTTTTTGGCATGATATGCTCAATGGTTGCATTATTTAACAGGGCTGAGAAAATAATGATCCGCGATTGCTGTGGTAATGATGGGGACCTGAGGGTTTGGGCGAGGGCAGTAGTCCTCAGTTCGTTGGCTGCAGGAGACAGATTTGTAAGAATCAGACTTGTATGATTCAGGGAAAAACTTTTTCTGTTTTTACCCATTCTTTTGCAGTCTTTCTTTTGATGCACCCTATTGCCTCTTGTGGTAAGTTCTAGGCATTATTTCTCTGAGCAACTCAAAATATCTTTCCAAGGTTACTTTTACATCTAGCTTACAAGTAGGAGCAATAGAGAAGCTGACCTGATTCTTACCAAGCTGTTCTTAATAAGCTTAGATTTTCCATCCAGATTCTTTACTGCAATATCAGAGGAACAATTAACCAGTGCACCAGTGCTCAACCTGTAAATACTTGGAAAGTGTCTACACATGATATCCCCCACCACTTGAGGAAACTGTCTTTACCGCTTCCCAAAGGGAAGCTTTATTTCACTGTATGTTCTTGGAATCATTTTTCTTGGGCTGTATCTTCAGCTTTGGTCTCCTTTATTATATATATATTTTTTTTCTTTCCAAATGGTTTTCCCTTTATCAAGTCCAAAAGAGGTGTTAGAAGTTGTGTTGGTCTCTGCATGCTTTCACTCTTGCTTATTGCAGAGTCTTTCTGACTGTATTTTGCGGATAGCTTCTTGTATCTTCCTATTTGTTTTCCTTTTGTAAGTTCCTTTAGGTTATGATTTTTTACCTCTGTAGCATCCATCTCAAGCTATAATCTAATCTTCTGTCCTAAAGGCCAGCTGGCCTTCATTTTGCCTCTCAACTCAAGCAGGTTCTAAGAGTGCTTTCCAAATCCTTTTTCCCCTTCAATCCTCACACAATCTAATGTCCTATTAGCAATTATACAACCCCTCCCTTCATGTAACTTTTTTGACTGAAAGTTCTCACATCTATCGAAATGTTGTCAAAAAATGCCTCCTGTTTCTTCTTTCACTGCACAGCTCAATTCCTTACTGAGATGATGTCCTCTCTACATTTATTTGGGGAAGTCTGAGATGTGATTAGTTTCACTACATGAAACTGTAGGTTACAAAGCAAACCTAAGCTTTGTGACAGCACTATCAAAAATGTATTTTTCCCACCAGGTCTTCCTCCAGTTGCTGCTATTTCTGTGTAATCTGAGTTAGTTCAGTTAGCTCCATGATATGTCCCACTCACCAGCTTCTCTTTTCCTTCCCAGATCGTTTTGAATTTGTTTTCTTTTTTCTCCACCCCACTCAACTTCTAGTTCTACTTGCTCCTGTTAACATGCCATATGTAGGCAGTTTCCTGATCTGAAACATAATAAGACTCATAAGTAACACAAAAACTTTACTGAATACCATCTGGGAAGGCCGTCATTGCTGTGGGCAGCATGAGCAACATGGAATTGGACACCCGGTGATCTACTCTCACATCTGCTGAGATTTTATTGGGGAACCCAGGGAAACTTAGAAGTATGGACTTCTGCAGCTGAAACACTGTTGTCAGCCAGTTACTGCTATTGCTAACCAACCAGGTTTAGGCATCTGCTCAGTGCATATACCGGGGACTGGCACACTCGGAGGGCAGAAAATGGCATGCCTGGGTTTAAGCGCAGGCAAAAAAGAAAACCAGAAACCTTTTCGGACTTGTTCTCTTCCCAGAAGATTTGGAAACCAGACGATGTTCTGGCTGTGAAATGATGGCAACAGTCCAGGAATTCCTGCTGAGTTTGGGTTTCCCTCTCAAGACTTCTGTTAAGCAACCTGCCAGAAGCCAATAGGTTTTTCCTTTTTTCCCCTCTTTCTTCTTCTTCTTTTTTCTCCTTCTTCTTCTCCTCATCCCTTCCCTCTTCCCTCTATTTTCTTTTTTTTTTCTTTCTCTTTATTTTTTTTTTCTCCCTTTCGTCTTCTTTGAGACAATTCTGCACTTCTGATGGTTCCTGCTGCTCACTCATTTGGTGTCATGGAAACACTGGTACTGCCTTGATGATTTCCTGTAGTGGGCTGAGTGTGGGAAGCAGGTAAAATTCATTGCACCCTTGAAACCCAGCTCCAAGTCCCAGTCACTAGTGAAGAAGTCCTGCTTGAAATGTTTGGGAGTTCTGCAGTGCTGGCCAGTCCTTGAAGTGTCAGTGATTCTCTCAGGGGAGCTTCTGATGCCACCTCTACTGTCACAATCATAATTTTTGTAGCATTCAACTCTGCAGCCTCAGCGGTGTCTGCCCAGGTGGAAGAGCTGTTCCAAGCAGGCCACAGAAATGAGAGCGAAATCTTAGAGGTAGACCACTTACTTGTTTATAATATAATTACTGCATGTGATATGTTGCTGACTGTCTAGTGTAGCTTCTGTCCTGAACTTGCCTCACACAACCCCATGACCAGCAGAAGTGTCTGTCTTCACCAGAGTGAATGTACATCTTTAAAACCACTTGCTAGAAAACTACTTGTGTAAACTGGGGAAGTGAGATGCTGTTTGTGTCTGACAGAGCATGAAATGTGGGAAATACATAAATGTTCCACTCTTTTGCTTAACCTTGTGATTTAATTTCTGAAGATACTGGAGACTCCTACAACTGAAAGATTAGACAGAGTCATCGTATTCAACACATGCAAAGAAATGGAAAAGTATTAGGAGGATAGTTTGAGATGTAGGTCATGGTGCATGTGGCACTATGAGCAAGGGAGAAGTTGTGAAAGAGGAAGCACTAAGCAGAAGGCTTGGTTTTGGTGAGGCTGTGTAGGAGGAAATCTGTGTGAGAGACATTCTGTGTTTCTCTGTATTGCCAGGATGGCTGCTTAACTGTGAGGTTGTTTGCTGAGAAGAATGTTGCTCAAGTGACTGATTATTGTGAGCAAAAAGGATGAAGTGCTATTCAAATAAAAAAAAATACTTAAGTCATGTATAGGTATTATTTTAAGTGCTCACGTCTGTTTCTGAGGAATGAAATTTGATAGTTTGAGTCTGGTTGTATGAAGGGATCAAAAGAGGGGCCTTCCATGTGCACAAGAGGAAGCATGTCTGCACTGCTCATGCTGTCAGTTCAAGTGGGAGCAGCACCAGACAAAATGACCTCATGCTGTGGGAATAACACAGAGAAGGTGGCATTAGGTGCCTGTGTTGGCAATTTTTCATATGCCCTTCTATGTAAGAGTGGCTGATCAGAGACATGCCAAATCCTGCTAGCCTGGCTCCTATCTCCAGCAGTGGCAAGCGCTGTATCTCTGGAGAAGGGGAAGAGGGCAGCAGATAGCGGTACATTCCTTGCAGGCACAGATGTGCAGCTCAGGGACTTCCTAATTCGGGACAACGTACTTGTATGTAATAGTCCTCAATGGATTTCTCTTCTCCCGTGGGTTTGTTCGGTCTCTTTTGAACTTCTTCAAAAGTCCTCATCAAGTGACATCAGTGGGATCTGCAGTAGCATTATGCAGTTCCTGAATAGCTGTTCCACTTCTGCCTGCGTTCATGATTCCTTTCAAAACATGGTCCAGAGAAAGTGCGCATGCAGATTGCAAAATGACTCAGACATCCAGCTGCGCACATTGTGCTACTTGCTGTCTCTCCCTTCCTTCATCATCAATACCATAAAGAACAACTCCACTCTGTGGACTCTTGAGGTGAAGGGTGGCAGGACTGGAGGTGTCCTTTCACATGACCTACCCAGACTGGCATTGGGAAGACACTGCAAGAGCTGCACTGGGAGGTGGTGAAGGACATAGAGGATGGAAAAGGTGAATAGAGATTACTGATCTACATCACTACCAGGCACTGATTTGTTTTTCCTCCTACCTCCATGTCTTTCCTCTCATGTGTTGCACGCTGGTGCTCATCTGTGGTCAGGACAGAAAGCTGCTGTTACTGGCTGGCTGACACCAACCAGTGGCAGGGATACAGAGAAGCAGTAAGAACATCTCCCCTCCCTGGCTGTGTGCTGGCTGCCTCTTAGGGGCTGCCGTCTCTTTCGCCCTTTGCAAGCAGTGTTTTACACATATTTTTTGTGTTTTGCCTCAGCACCCCCCCATAGTGCACATGCATTGTGATGGATTCAGCACCCTTTTCATAATTTTACTTCTATCACTCAGGACCCTATGAGGTCAAAGTCTGAACCCTGTTCATTTTCTTAGGCAAAGCATAGCCTTTCAAAATTGCTTTAATTGAAACCATTTTTATACTGTGTGTTTATCTGTGAAGAGAGTGCTCTTTCCTTTTGAAAATCCTAAAATCTCACTACAGAAGAGAGTGCCAGAAAGCTATCCCACACGCTGACAAGGAACAATAGCAAAACAAGGCCCATGGAGATGTTTCCCAACCCTGCACCAAAGGGCTGAGGAGAAGGTGGCAAGCACCACAGAGATGGATCGGACACTGGGGATACATCACCCCACCAGACATCGTCTGTGCATGCTGTGGTGAGGAGGGAGCAGAGTTCAACACACAGATTCTGGTGGGAGGTCAGTAAGGCTGGGTTGCACTGAGAAACTCTAAGTTGTAGGTAATTACCCATGGTTAGCAAATGAAATGCTACTCTGCAGGCCCTTTAAGCCAAAACTGTTTTTCTGATGGACAATTTCCCTCCTTTTCCTAGTTTCCAACCCACTCTGCTGCCACTGTAACCTCTACATGGCTAGAGAAGGCATTTCAGACTGACCGGAAAGGCACTTTCTGGTTTCAAGCACGTTCTCAGCAGTATGAGATCAGCTCCAAAGGTGAAGAATCTGTTGGCTTTGTGTCTGTGGGAGAAGGCTTGTAGAGAGGGGCACTAGAGGGATGAGAAGCGCTTTGTGGATTGTAAGCAGTCAGTGCTACAGCAGCACGAAGGGAAGGACGGGAAGAAGTGGCTCCTCCATTGAGCAGACACAAGGACACATTGGTGCAAGAAACGATACAGCCCCAGCCTAAGCAGAGGGAGTGGGAAGTGATGGGACTCGAGGGTGGGTTTGGGAGCCCCTAAACATGACTGCACCATGAAATGGGGTGCAGGACCCATACTACACTGGGTGTCTGGATCTTTTAGTCAGAATAACTCCAAGAAAAGAAATGCACTTTAAACAGTGCAAACCAGCTGCCAATCTGCTCTTCAGCTCTCAGACGGGTCTTGAACCATGTGCTCAGCATCACTGTGATTGACACTGACAATGGAAATGGCACAGAATAAAGGGGGGAAGCAAATCGAAAGTACCACAAGAAGAAGGGTACCCGAAACTGTCATGCTTGGCTGCCTGCGCCAGCTGGAGGAGGTGTTCGAGCACTCCCCTTTTCTCACCTCCGGCGCTCCCCATGCCACAGCCAGTGCTTCTCATCCTGCC
>JANRGW010037556.1:0-16311 GCA_024733675.1 Psilopsiagon aymara
ACAGAGCCTTGGGTGACATGGTTTAGTGTGAGGTGTCCCTGCCCATGGCAGGGGGTTGGAACTGGATGAGCTTAAGGACCTTTCCAACCCAAACCATTCTATGATTCTATGAAGCAAAGCTGAAATGATGTGAGCACGCACCTGAGGCTCCGCGTTGCTCCAGGAGGGACAAACCAATGTGCCAATGCACTCCTCCCACCAGTTGGGTTGGAATTGCTGGTCCTCCTGCTCCTGGGTTGGGTTTGTGTTGAGGGATGTTTGTATCTCATGGTCTGCTCTGATGTGGTTTGAGTCCTCCCCTGTACCTCAGTGTCCAACAGCTGGTGCTAAAGAAAGCAGCGTTTATGAAAGAGGCCACACTCAATGAATTACTCACAGACAGGTTGGGTTGGAAGGGACCTTAAAGCTCATCCAGCTGCAAACCCTGCCATGGGCAGGGATGCCTTCCACTAAGACCATGTCTCCCAAGCCCCATCCAACCTGGCCTTGGACACTGCCAGGGATGGGGCAGCCACAGCTTCTCTGGGCACCCTCTGCCAGCGCCTCAGTACCCTCACAGGGAAGAGCTTCTGCCCAATATCACGTTCCTATTCAGTAAATTCCTTTTGAATCTGTTAATAAATGAATTCACAGGCATAAAAATGGGCATTTGCACACACCAGGCAGCTGGCAGGCCCGTGGCACCGGGGTCATCTGCAGCAAGTGACACTCCTGAACAGCGCTTGCGTGTGTGTGCACTGAGAATCCTTTCATCCAGTGAATGATTCCATGTCACCAGGGAGGAAATCAGGAACCTGGAGCCACAGACAGGAGGATCCATCGCCAGCGGAAACTGGGTTTAGATGGGAGAATGTGTAGAGAGAAAAGAAACAAGCAACTGCTCTCCACAGCACACCGAGAGGATGGACTGGTGCTCAAAATCATCATTCCTGGCTTGTGTATTGAGCTACATAGAAAAAGGAACGAAGTACAGAGAAGACAGAGAGTCAGTATAGTGTTTAATGTTCTCACATCGACAATAAAACAAGGATGTAAAATTTCAGGTGTCATCCTATGCTAAAACATTTTATCAGTACAGTGGAAGAGTTAAAACTTTACAAAGGGTAGTTCCAGTAGTTTACACTTGTATTGGGCCTGCACTGCTCCTTCTCTACTAACAGGAGTAGCCCACTTGGTCCTTCTATTTACAGTATCTTAAATATTGTCTCTCACTTCACTCAGCACTGATCATACACATGAAACTCTTCTGCATTGGTTCACTTGTAGGTAACGGTCACGCATGGAGAACACAATGCACACCAGGAAGCGATTTGGGAATGCTGCTCAGAATGCTCGAGGCTGCAATGGGATGATGCTTGGTTTAGTAACTAAGGAGCAATTTGAGGACTCGGGGTTCCACACAAAGCAGCAGCAGTTCTCCTGATGACAGGCACTGAAGGGAGGAGGGGCAGAGGTTTCTTGGTCGCTTTCAAAAGCAAGTATAATACACAATATTTATGGAAATGAAATAAATAAGTGCTTCAGATGAAACATCCCTACAGCTCAGTGGCACAAACTTACACATGCCAAGTGCTGCGTGCTGTTTTTAAAGGAAGATCAAGTTTAAAAGGTAAAGCAGCCATGAGGAGCATCCCAGGGTCTCGTTTCAGCAGCAGGGAGCATGCAGTGCTGTCAGGGAGAGCCTGTCAGTGTCTACGTCTCAAACACATCACCATACACATACACAGAGGGGTAGTGGACAGCTGCTGGTTCAGGATACTCAGTATTTACAACAACTCCATAAATCCAGCAAACACACCTGGTTTTCCTCTTTTCAGTGACCATTTCCAGCTATCCCAGCCTGTAAAGGGAGTATTGAATCCCAGTTTTGAGGCATTCCATGCACTGCCCAGGAAGAGCTCCAGCGGAATCACTGAGCTGGCTTCAGCCTGGCCTCTAACCCCAACCCTTCCCAGCACCACAGGCCAAGTTTAAAGCCAAACATCCCTCTTCTCACATTTCCCTTTCTTTATCCAATGCGCAGGAGCAGCAGAAGGTGTGAGGAGAGATTCCATTGCCATTCCGTAAGCAACGGAGGGACTAAAATAACTCAATAAATACAGAATAACACTGACAATGGGTTGAAATACATGCAAACGGCTGGAGTCAACACAGCCTGAGGTCTTCCCTTCTTCCAGACAGGAAGACGGAGTTGGGATAGCTCAACTACTCAGCTTTCCAAATGGCAATCTTCCCTTCTTCCCTTCCAGAGCCACTGAGGACGTATCGGTCCTCTGCCGAGCACAGGGCCCTCACGGTGTCAGTGTGCCCAACCAGCTCCTTCTCCACAGTCTTCTTCTCAGCACTGACCACATAGATCTTCCCTTTGCTTTTGCCCTGCAGCCTTGCACTGCTGCCAACCCACACCTGGAGGAGAAACAGAAACCAGACCACAATTCGTTGTACAGCTTTACCTTCCGGTCTAGGACACGGTGGAGGAGTTTTGTGTGCCACATTGACACAGTGAGGGCTGGAAAACGGAACACCTGGAAGTTCCTATGTACATGTTGATGTCTGTCTGTCAGATTCCTGCCCAGTTTTGCCTTGGTAACTCATTTTGCCCCTGGTTCCACACCCCCAGTGCAGAGAATAAAGCAGAAGGAGTCATTTTCCCACTGTGCTAACCACAATGTGCCTGTACCTCAAGTGCTGGGTGTTGCAAGGGCAGAGGAAACCCAGGGAAGAGTAACTAAAACCATCAAGAAAGCAACAGCTACCATAGGAGCAGAGATGGAAACACCGGGATTCCACAGACTGGAGGGCAGGCAGCTAAGGAGGGTCACAGGAGGTCTACAAAACCACAGAAGGGCAGAGAAGCAAATGCAGACCCATTGTTTAACACATCCCACAAGAGAGAGGTGAGGGAAACCAGAAAGAGTCCAGCTTCAGTTAGAGGAAAGTACTTCTCTGCACATGGCTGGCAGTGAACTTCTGGAACCTGCTGCTACAGGAATCTGTGGCACCAGCAAGTTCCGAATGGAATCGGAGCCACAGAGATTTGGGCCAAAAATAGATAATGAGAAAGCTGAGGCAGAGGTGCACTTCAAACCAAACCTGTGGCAGACAGCCCCACCAATGCTTTTCCTCTTTACCAGCCTGCAAGCCCATTCTCAGGAACTGCAATGCTGTGTAGAAGAGGAGCACGGGTGCCTCTCGTACCACAGGCTTCAGGCTCCCCCTTGGGCAGCTGAGGCTGCTGAACTGAGAGATGAACCCTCAGGCTCAGACGATGGATCACACAGGAATATTGTCCACTTGCTGCTTTTGTATCTATGAGTTGGACTTCAGTGTTAACTTGAGTGGAGCAGAGTGAGGAATAAGTGGAAGAGAAAAGGAACAAAGTTCTTAAGTACCATAGAATTCTAGAATGGTTTGGGCTGAAGGGACCTGAAAGCTCATCCAGTTCCAAGCCCCTGCCATGGCCAGGGACACTTCCACTAGAGCAGCTTGCTCCAAGCCCCATCCAATCTGGTCTTTAGTAAAGAATCCCACAAGAGCTAAACCAGTCCAAATGTCTCTCACCTGATTTTTAACTCTTATCATACAAGTGATCTCAGAGCAATCCTGAAGATGAATCTTTTGAGGTGGACTTGAGAAGTCTTTGGTGTTCCAAATATACAAGTCACTACTCCCTGAGTAAGATGCCCACACTTCATCTCTCTAAAGCGAGGAAAAGACACATTTAACATGAGCACAGCTCACAGGAAGTGTATTGCAGTACTATGGCTTGTAATGCTTCCTTTAAACTCTACTAACAGTTTAACTAGAATACCTCAGGAAAGAGCTGGAAGCAGAGGAAGCAGGAGCACACATCCTTCAGGTGAGGCTCAATTTTCAGCTGTAGTTGAAATTCATGAGTTGACACTACAAGGATGCAACTTCCAGTACCTTCAGTATTCAAGACAAAGAGTTAGTAACACAAATGCCTATTTCCTCCATCTCTATAAACCATGGAGAAAAAGGACAAACTAGAATGGAGGCACCTAACAACTGTCTCGTTTCTTAATCAACAGTGAAATCCTTGAGGTACTCCTGCCTGGGTTTCACCAGCACCTATTTTTTAGGTCTGCTCTTTCTCCAAATGTTGGCTGCTGTTCTGTAGTTCGTTAGCTTAGAGTCCAAAACTGATGAGAAGAAATAAACTCCTTCAAATGAGGACATTTCATACTTGGGTTCTCAAGTACACAGTTATATTCATCTACAGAACTGAGACCAAGTGTCTGTGCTACAAAGTTAACAGGGCTGAAGTTAAATCCAGCACAGCAACAGCAGCATTACCGCTGCCCATAGCAGGACCAGGCACTTCCCAAGGCTTTGGCTCCTGCTCTTTCAAGGTATGTTTGGATCCAGGCTCTTGTGTATGGCAATACTGAGAATCACAGAATGATTTGGGTTAGAAGGGACCTTAAAGCTCATCCAGCTCCAACCCCTGCCATGGGCAGGGACACCTTCCACCAGAGCAGGTTGCTCCAAGCCCCTGTGTCCAACCTGGCCTTGCACACTGCCAGGGATGGGGCAGCCACAGCTTCCCTGGGCAACCTGAAGTTGCCATCTGTGTGTTTTGGAAACCTTACCTACAGAATGCTACTTAAACAGACAAAGCAGAGAATGGGAGAAGAACATCACGTACACATACATCTGAGTTTGAGATCAATGCACTGTTCCGCCTGATAAAAGTGTGTTATGAGAAGATGTACTTTATGTTTTTTACTGTCTGAGGCATGAACTTACAGCACCACAGCTGGTCACTATGAAGCTTGAGAGAAGTGAGATTTTGGCAGGGCAGCTGGAAGACACGGTTAACTTTCAGAGTGCTGATGTTCCAAGCGATCACTGTTCCATCCAAACTGCTCGAGTACGCTTCACTGTTGGGACAGATTTAAGAACAACAATAGTACAGTGAACATTTGTGTTCAGAACACAGGGCACGCACAGAAGTTACTTGCAAAATAACCAGTCTTATAGTAAGCCAAATGAATGTTCTTCATTTCAGACACTGGAAGAGTAAAGCACAGGAATGATTTCTAACAGGAACTGGACTGAAGCCCAGAAGGCTCCAAGGTCAGATGCTGGCATTATTTTAATAGTAAACAATTAGACTGGTTCAATTCTTTCAAATAAGGTGACCAGAATCTTGAGTGGAAGGAGCGTGTCCATCCTCTGCCGCCAAGGTGCCTAGGAAGGATCTGAATTTCTCCTCTTCCCTCACTTTATTCTAAGTAGCTGGCACTAGACAGCTGAATGTTCATTTAAGCAATCAGCAGCTCTCGGTCATAGAATCATAGAACAGTTTAGGTTGGAAAGGACCTTAAAATCATCCACTTCCAACCCCCTGACATGGGCAGGGACACCTCACACTAAACCATGCAGCCCCAGGCTTTGTCCAACCTGGCCTTGAACATTGCCAGGGATGGAGCATTCACAACTTCCCCAGGCAACCCATTCCAGTGCCTCATCACCCTCACAGTAAAGAACTTCCTCCTTAGATCCAACCTGAACTTCCTCTGTTTAAGTTTGAATCCATCACCCCTTGTCCTATTACTCCAGTCCCTAATGAAGAGTCCCTCCCCAGCATCTTTGTAGTCTCCTTCAGACACTGGAAGCTGCTCTGAGGTCTCCACGCAGCCTTCTCTTCTCCAGGCTCTACAGCCCCCACGTTCTCAGCCTGGCTCCATGCGGGAGGTGCTCCAGCCCCTGATCATCCTCATGGCCTCCTCTGGACTTGTTCCAACAGTTCCATGTCCTTCTTTTTCAGGAGGTTCCAACCCCTAAGCAAATCTCCCCAAACCCAGTTCCAGCCACTGCCCCACTGGCAGAGCCATGGCCTGGCCCGTTGTTGCCGCTCCCATGGGCAGACAGCAGGTTAAGGCCTCCAGCCAACACCCTCCCCAGTGCTATCAAAAGATCAAAAGCATTTTGCCTAGACAAAACAACAAATGTATTATCTGTCATGAAGAGGCAGGATAAATCCAGAAGCATGCTGCAAACACCCAGTTGATGATGTGCTCAAAGCAGAAGTGAAGTGTCTTTAAACTGCATCTGTATTGCTTTATCAGTGGATGCTGCCAATTCCTGGCTACTGTCATCCTTGGCCAGAAAAGCATTCCTTTATCCTCTTTGTTCCAAAGTACATAATGCTCTTTCTTCCTAAAGGAAATTCTTAGTTTACCACCTACAATATGGGAGCTACAAAACCAGGCTAAATGAAGGCTGATGTTAGCAGGATAAGCCTCCCTGTTCCAAACAATACATTCCTTTTAACATCTAGGCAAATCAGTCACTGATTTCCTCTATGGGCTCCTTTTCTTCGAGCAGGAGTTAACTTTTTGCCTTCGTTTCAGTCAGTGAAAGCACAATTGAATTGATTTACTCTATCACCTGGATCTTTAACTAGTCCTCTGTTCACTGATACCCAAATTCTCTAGACTGGCTGTTCTAGCTACAAAAAATGGCTTCTACTTAACCACAGGAAGATTCTCCACATGTCCCTGACTCCTCTGGTGGTACAGACATCCTTCACACTTGACTGTATATATATATTTAAGGAGAAAACACTGTAAGTAAGCACACCTGGGTATTCCATTCTTCTTGTCCACAACGATGTCTGTAACATCAGAACGATGATCATTTAGTTGCTTATTACAGGACATACTGTGGGTGTTGATGATGTAAATATTGGAGTCTTGAGAACCGATCCACACTTGACTCTGTTCCACCATGATCATACAAGTCTGGGGAGAAAAAGCAGCATTAAATAAAATCTGGAAGATAAATCACTCTTTAACACAACATGGAAAAGGGCTACATTAAGATGTTACAGTTTCCCGGTGATTACAGTAAGAGAGCAAGGCTCAAAGCTAAAGTATTCCATCCTTTGCTCTGCTCTATAAGTAAAGAGAAAGGACTGATCTCTGCTGAGTTTATCCTCCAGTAACTAGGATTAATGCTTTATCCTGGTAGCTTTCTCAAAGCTGAGTTTCTTGGCCCAAAGTAGAAGTTACAAAGAGCATCAGGGGAAAGCACAGAAGTTACTGAGTTTCTCACCTCTGGATTAGAAGCCATCCTAACTGACACAAACACAGCTCCTACTTCAGTTAGAAGCAATGTCTAAGAAAATACCATCTTCTCCTTTATTGTCTCTGGAATGTCCTTCCCTCACTCAGAAGCTCTTCATTTCATTCCTTCCTGAGTCTCATCAGCTCCAAACTTCACTTTCTTTTTTCTTTCTCTTCTTTAGAATAGCTCAGTACCTGACTCTTCTCCTGGACTTCCATCTTTTCTCCATCCAGTTCTTCACCATCAGCTTTGCCTCTTCCTTCCTGACTCTGGCCCACACTCATCCATAGCATCATTCCTCAGCTTTCACATTAGTGACCTACCCAATCCCTTTTCCTGCACGTTTTCATCTGCAGCTCTGGTTTCCCTTTCATTTATTCTTTTCAGTGGTCTTTCATAAGCAACACTTTTTAACCTGCTGGTTGAGTCATCTTCTTTTAGAGCACTGTCTCTCATGCAGCATCATCCTCCTGGTTTCCTTACACCTTGTCCCAGTACCCAGTCCTTCAGCAAAGATGACTTTTCATCCATTCTTAGGACTGCTCTTTTCACCTTCTCTTTATATCAATTGTCTTATTCTTATTAAGACTAGAGGTAAGGAAGAAGTTCTTCTCTGTGAGGGTGGTGAGGCACTGGCACAGGGTGCCCAGAGAAGCTGTGGCTGCCCCATCCCCGACAGTGTTCAAGACCAGGCCAGATGGGGCTTGGAGCAACCTGCACTAGTGGAAGGTGTTCCTGCCCATGGCAGGGGGCTGGAACTGGATAAGCTTTAAGGTCCCTTCAACCCAACCCATTCTATGATTTGTCCTCAAGAGTTTCAAATCTGCCTTCCCACTCCCAAAACCCAATCCTGCCATTAGGGCAGCAGGCCCTCCCAATATCCAATCTATCACTTCTCATCAGTGATGCTTCATCATGAATTCATTTTCTCTCCATTCTCTTCTTCTCAAAAATGGCCATTTCTTTATCTTAACTGAAGCCCAAATAACTCACTTATCTTTCTATAGCTTTGAAGGAATGTCTGTGTTTCAGGGTCATACAGGCTTAAGCACAAAAGCACCAAGCTAAAGCAGCAAGTGAACATGTGGGCCAGTTTTACCAGTTTTGAGCGTCCCATTTTGAAACAGTGCTGTTGAATAGACCAGGTAGATGCATCAAAGACCACTGCCTTCCCCTCGCTTAAAGCACACCACAGTTTTGGATGAGCATTGCCAGGTCTTTCTGAAGGGTCAAGATGCCCTAGAAATGAAGCAGAAGAGATGAGGTAAAAGAAAAGAAACCACTTTTGGAGACAATGTGGGATGAAAACCATCTGTGTTCTGGAACTTGCATCACCAGTTCCTGAATGACACAGATTTCACAATGAATTTGGGCATGTCCTCAACTATTTCTTGACCTCACCTCACCATTTAATCTCACATTTCCAAATTTTTCAGGGCAGAGATACTCTCTTTCATTGCTGGCCAAGTATGTGGCTAACTGGGAATGCAGGAAGGCTTTTAAGCCCTGAAATGCAACTAATAAATCCACTCGTTTTATCCACTCCATTCCATTTCGAAGCCTCCATACTACAAAGACAGACAAGCACCACTGAACCCCCACCACTCACACAGTGTTGCTCCTGCCCACTTTAACTTTGGAATTTCACTAACCTTCCCCCTTTTGTCTTAACTTGCCCAAATATTAGGAATTCCATATGAACTTACATCAGAGGACCTGTAAGGTTACGAAGTTAAGTTAGGACCCTCCAGAGCTATCATGGCTGCTACCTAAATTTACACCCATTGAATACAGTCCCTAACTTCTCTTCTGTTTCTTCTTCCAATGCTTTATAAATGTGCCAAGTATCATAGAAAAGCTCACAAGGAAATGGATAATGTTTTCTAAGGGGTGGACTTCAGTTACATGCAATGAACAGTACATTAGATCACATTATACAACGAGAGGCACAGGCATGTCGGTCTGGATGAGATTTCAAGTGTTTGTTTTGGTGTTTCAATCAAACACCTCCACCAAAAAGATCAGAAATAACACTGAATACTGATGAAAAGTGAAGCATCATTCACCCACCCTCTCAGTAAATGTGGCCGAAGTCTTAATGGGAAACTGGCACATTAAAATGTAATTGCAGTCTAGTGTAAGACACATACACACAGGAAGACAAATTAAGACTGTAAAAGCTAAGCCTTGGAGTATCTTAATATGCAACGTTACTGCTCTTTCTTAACAATTTTCTGTTTTAGTATGCAACACACAACAAAAGAATGTCAGAGTGTAACAAAATGAGGCAGTCACAATAGCAGGTGTTAGGAGATAACGTGCTTTAGAGGCTAATTAAAGCTGGCTGACATAAAGCAAGCAATACATCACTGTACCTGGTGTATAAAGCAAGACATCAATTGCCTGTGGAAATGTCTCACCAGCTGATGGATTGATCTTGTGCTTTAATGTCTCTGAAGTTGTTTTGGGGACCATCATAGGCACTAAAACAGATGTTCAAAAGGTCATGAAGTGCACATTTGAGCTTGAAATCTATCTATAATGCTTAAGAAGTAATAATTCTGCACCATTTAGTCACATCTCTCACTTTTCTTTCCCTCTATTAGCTGACTAGGAGAGCCCAAACAGCATTTGCATGCATTCTGGTAGCAGAAGTATGCAACACACAAGCAGTCCAAAGAGCCAAAACAAAACCACAGCATCCAACATGGAGACAGAAGGTTCAGATGCACAGAAGGAAGAATAAAAACAAATCCCTAAGCTTTCGATTAATGCTATTTACTAAACTACATCTGTGGAAGAGCAAACATCTTTTTATATTGCTACAGTTTGAAAACCAGAACATAAACAGAAAGAGCTGAGAGAGATGATGTAAACCCAGCAGGCTTTGTAGCCTTGCCATGTGACTGACCTTCATTCTTCATCCTGTCAAAGTAAGACAGCTTAGAGGCTGCATATATGGTTTTGGAGGATTGCAGGGCACCAACCACAGCATCCATCAGGAGAACGTTTGTCAGTGCTTGCTGAATATACTGAGGATCCTAAAGGCAGAAGTCTTACTGTAATTTATCTGCTGCTCATCAATCTCTCAAGTGTCCATGTCACACACACGTCATGTGCAGCGCAAGCACTAGATGCAGCATAATTCATGCTACTTCAGTCAAACATCACATGTTCCATCCACAAGCAAGGTCATAGAGCAGGGTGCTAGGAGCCAGTGTTAATTCATTACTCTGAATGACTACATTTTCACTAGTCAATCCAGCAGTCATGAAGAATTACATGGTTTAAATGGAAACCCTGCCTGTATGTTCCATTTTCTCCAGGTTTCTGTGGCAGAAGCATACATTTTGCTCCATTTGTTGAAAGGAGCTATAGTCATCAGGGCTCCAGCATGACAAAACTCTTTTGATACACCGTATTTTGAAGCAAGGTGAGACCACTACTCCCACATTGTGAACTTCAGAAACACAGTCACAGAACTAGTGACTAAATTAAAAGTTCCATACCAAGAGATGAGAAAAGCAATGCTATATTGTGAAATGTAGTATCTTTTTTATTTCCTTTTAATTATTCCAGAAGTATTATGCCCAGAGAAGCTGTGGCTGCCCCATCCCTGGCAGTGTTCAAGGCCAGCTTGGACAGAGCCTTGGGAGACACGGTCTAGGGTGAGGTGTCCCTGCCCATGGCCGGGGTTTGGAACTGGATGAGCTTTAAGACCCCTTCCAACCCAAACCATTCTATGATTCTGTGAGTTTATTACTTGGCTGTTGCTGGCTGAAACCTAAAAGCTCTGATTGATGCACAAATTATTTAGAACGGAGACAGAAAGCACATATTTAGTTAGAAACTCCCATATTTATACCTTGTGATCATCTGCCATTTTCTTTCCAGCCCACATCTCTTTCACTATCAGGTACCAGAGATCACACTCAGTTTTCAGGTTAGCTTCAAAGACTTCTTTTTTAGATAAAGTTTTAATCCTCAGAGTGGGTATTCTCAAAAGAAGGAAAGCCATGGTTGTGCTTTTAACATCCTGGAAAGGTATGGAAAACAGAAAACTAGGAGGATGTACCATGCAATCAAA
Organism: Psilopsiagon aymara; assembly: GCA_024733675.1. Classification (NCBI taxonomy): domain Eukaryota; kingdom Metazoa; phylum Chordata; class Aves; order Psittaciformes; family Psittacidae; genus Psilopsiagon; species Psilopsiagon aymara. Next base: position 11,183 of record JANRGW010037556.1, read on the forward strand.
GGTAAAGTGCAGCACTACAGGACAACTTTCTCTGTTTCTAACAACAGCTGTAATTGTGTATGGAGGATTATTTCAATTGTCCATACCCATTGTTAAGCAGAGATGCTTTTGTGAAAATCTAAGTTCCAAACATCACGCAGCAAACAACATTACAGCAGCTCTGAAGTTTTTTGGTCCACAGACTCAGGATTTTGTCTTAGCACTTTGTTACTGACTCCAGAGGTGTTTCCTACACTCCTTACTGAAACTTTGAGAGATGGGTTATTTCATCAAACAGAACATGGCTTATAGCCCTAGGCATGAAAAAGAACAAGAAGTTACTTGATGCTCACCTCAATATCCCTGAAAGCAGCAATCTGGACATAGCCAGGACGTCCTCCCTCAGTCAGAAGGAACAAGCGCTTCTGGGTCAGGGCTATTTTTCCTACACCATAGTTAGTTTTAACTGAGGAGGATAACTTGTAGACACATTCATTTTTATCTAGATGCTGTATTACTGTTGGTGGCAGATTCACCTCTTGAGCTTCTGCTTCAGTTTCTTTCCAGTAGTTGTAGAAATCCCTGAATGTTTCAGGGTCGATTTGTTTCTGATGGCCTAAAGAAATATTAAAAACCATTTACTGTAAGAAACTATTATACAGATTTACAGTTAGTGTATGCCATAGGTACGCCAGAGTAGAGTTGAAGGGAGGATGCATCTGAAATCCTCCCTTCCACCCTGCTCTGCAGAGGGAACGTGCTGTGCCAATTGCCAATCTTGCTATAAATTGCTACAAATCACACCCAAAATTCAGTCAGGCAAATGGAAAGGATTTGTGCTTCCCCTAGTGAACTGAGTACTTTTCATTGAGAGTTTCCAGTTCTTTATCGAATGCTACCATATCCCATACCTACCAACCTGGGATAAAACAAAGTTGTAACAGTTAAAGACTTCAGTAACGGGAATTCAAAGTCATTAACTGTTCTAAGAATTCAAGTGTTTGGACAGCACAGTCTCAAACACACGAATTCTTGTGAGCTGTGTGCTTCCTCTGGCTTAAGAAAGTCTTCCTGTTTCGACCGATGTTTAGTCCTTTGTGGCCACAAAATGCAAGAGGTTCTAGAGGAACTAGGCACAGAGAGAGAACTGAACAGTGTTTCATAAAAGCACTCTCAAGTTATGTTCTTAGAAATTAATCACAAGATGCAAATATCATTCAGGAGAGAAGAAAGTTTTACCACATATAAACATAACTTCCCTTTTGCTATGATGACCATCCAAGAGGAATTTAACAGTAGTTACTGGAGTTCCAGATTTCAATAGAATCATGGAATGGTTTAGGTTGGAAGGGACCTTAAAGCTCATCCAATTCCAACCCCTGCCATAGCTGCAGCTTGCAGGTTCCACTGGAGCAGGTTATTCCAAGCCCCATCCAACCTGGCTTTAAACACTGCCAGGGATGGGGCAGCCACAGCTTCTCTGGGCACCCTCCTTTGTTAGTTTATTTTTAACAGACTTGCCCCCTTGCCATGTTACCCACTGCTTTTACAACGGGTGGTTCTGGGCAACCTGCTCTAGTCAAAGATGTCCCTGCTCATTGCAGGGGGGTTGAAGTAGATGACTTCTGAAGGTCAACTCCAACCCAAACCACTCCATGATTCTATGAGTCAGGCACAGAGGTATTTTTCATTAGCAATCGGGACAGTCCTGTATTCACTTTACTTGTAATCTAAGCCAAAGCAGAACTACACACCACCAGAAAACAAAACTACTTCTCCTACACAACATGAAAAATGGCAAACTGTGTGCCCTTGATTCCTTGCCTTTATTGTGGATTCAAGTACAGATATTCTTGTATACATTAAACCTATCCTCCACAACTTTTCTATTTAAAGTTGTCCATAACTCTCACAAATTGTGAATTTTTAGAGTTCCATAAAATGTGAGTGAAAAATAAAAACAACTGCAGACAGAAAAACTAATTTGGTTCATAAAAAAAAAGGTCTGAAACTGTCATTGCACCAAGATAAATGGTCACTAAAAATGCATCTTACACTCACCTACTGTTAAGGCATCAAATAACCGATGGATAGTGTCTATGTCTTTGACAATCCCAGATTCCTGGATCCGCTTCACAAAGTCATCCAGTTGCATGTGAGTTTTTGGCAACTCGAAGTTTTTTACATGGTCATCTATTTTCATAACTTCTCTTTGGTTTTCCATCACTCGACTTATCAGCTTCTTCAGCTCAGGCTTGCGGTCCGCTTGCAAGCGCTCAGCAGGAGCCATGGTTTCCACTATTTTCCTTACAAGATCAGTAGGGAAAATTCTTAAGTCTGTTTTATCTAAGTTCTGAAAGTCAGAAAGTGCATTTAGTAGTTTCCCTTGCATCAAGCTAATAAGTCCCCGGAGGTAGAAGTACCGTGCTAGCAGCGCAGAGTTATCAGGTGGTAAGGTGTTTATAGCTTTGCTGAGGTGGTTATAGAAGTCTGTGTAGTAGGAGTGAACACACTGGAAGATCAGAGGAAAGTGGATTTCGGGGATTTTGAATGTACTGATTGACTTGGAGGGCATTCTCACAGCTGAAAACAAACAAAAAGTACACTGGTCAGCATAAGCAGTGAGTTAAAGTGCAAATGTCTTCACAACCAGTGATACTACCAACAACAGAACCAACCCCCATCACAGCAACAAGCAATCACATCACATGAAATTCAAGTAAGACTACAGTTGTGCTAGCGACACAAATATATCCATCAGAGTATTCCCTGATCTGGTAACAGCAACCTGGGGGAAAGTAAAAAGCTAAAAAATAGTAAGAAAAGATGCTGGGTTCCATCAACAAGGGCACCAGCAGCAGAGATGAAGATGTTATTATCCCACTCCACTCAGCTTGTCAGGCCACACCTGGAATACTGTGTTCAGTTTTGCTCCTTGCTTCACAAGAAAGATGTGGACAAGCTGGAGAGAGTCCAGAGAAGGGCCACAAAGATGATCCAAGGACTGCGAAGCAGTGTGAGGAAAGGCTGAGAGAGCTGGGTCTGCTCAGCCTAGAGAAAAGAAGGCTCAGGGGAGACCTTATCACCACGTTGCAGTATTTAAAGGGTGGCTACAAAGAAGACAGGCACCCTTTTTACAAGGAGTCACATGGAACAGTCAAGGAGTGATGGGCAAAAGTTACTCCTGGGGAGATTCCAACTGGACACAAGAGGGACACTTTTCACGATGAGAACAATTAGCCACTGGAATAATCTCCCCAGGGAAGCAGTGATTCCCCAGTGTTGGGACACTTTCAAGAATGGGCTGGACACAGTATTGAGGCGCCCAGTCTAGGTCATGCTTTGCCTTTAGAGGTGGGACCAGATGATCCTTGAAGTCCCTTCCAACCTCATATTCTATGTTTCTACCATTCTGTGATTCCATGAAAAAAGGGGGAAAAACCACCATGCAGTTTCTGTAGGCCTTGCATTGTTAAAAAGTGCTAGGCCTACATTTAAAGGTGGTGGAGAACTGGACATAAGATGGGTGAGGACTGAACGTAGTTATGGCCTCAGGAAGCAATTCTCCAGTATCAATCCTACTGTGACCAATCAGTCTTTCGTGCTACAGCAAAACTTCCAGCAGGCTACGGACTGATTCCAGATACACGGAGAAACACAGAGGGCTCTCAGCTCAAAATTCCTCTGCTCACCAGTTCCTTCCACCATCTGACACAGCCTCTGTGAAAATGATTCAGTGATATCACCCACAGAGCCAACAGGAAAGACTCTGTATATGTTCATTCTTCCCTTACCAACTCCTGTTTCTAGTTTTCGAAGTGAGGATTTTCTGGTAGGGACCTCTGGCAGGTTGATCTCCTGCAGATCAGGCATACTGATCACCATCCTCCTGCTCACCACATACTGGGGGTTGAATCGTTTTGAAGCCATTTTCTCCATAGTCAGTCTTCTTGGGGTATGAAACATCAAGTTAAACCTGAGAGAAATAAAAAGAGTATATAAGCAGGTTTAAAACTCAGTATACTCACACAGCAAATTATTACTTGGGGATTTTTTGTATAATAGTATTCATTTATAATACTAGCACCAATTTACAGTTTCAGCAGCCATGGCCAGACATGTTTGAATCACCATTCTAAGTCTTAGTAATCACAGAATCATAGAATGGTTTGGGTTGGAAAGGACCTTAAGATCACCCAGTTCCAACCCCCTGCCATGGGCAGGGACACCTCACACTAAACCACGTCCCCCAAGGCTCTGTCCACCCGGCCTTGAACACTGCCAGGGATGGAGCATTTACCACTTCTAAAGGGCAACCTGTGCCAGTGTTTCAGCACCCTCACAGTAAAGAACTTATTCCTTATATCTAACCTGAACTTCCCCTGTTTCAGTTTGAACCCATCACCCCTTGTCCTGTTGCTACAGTCCCCGATGAAGAGTTCCTCTCCACTATCCTTGTAGCCCCCTTCAGACACTGGAAGCTGCTCTGAGGTCTCCATACAGTTTCTCTTCTCCGGGCTGAACAGCCCCAGTGTTCTCAGCCTGTCTTCATACGGGAGTTGCTCCAGCAACATCCTCATGGCGCCCTCAGGACTTGTTCCAACAGTTCCATGTCCTTTTTACATTGAGGACACCGGCCTATCAAGTAGTAATGATCCCATTCACAGATGACCTGATCACATACCAATAGTCAAAGGATTTTTATCACTGATATCAACAGAAGATTCAAAACAAGAATAAGGAATGGGAAAACTTTACCTGTCCTCTTCAGTCTGGGTACTTAAGTCCATTCGAGCAAAAGCATCCATCTTTCTGTTCAGACGAGCTTTAAGAAAAGAGTGAAACATGTAGGTCTCTAAGACCTGTGAGACACAAACTGGTTAACTGTTGATCATTAATGACATCTTCTATTACACATCACAGTTTCATTGCCATCTTCTGCTCATTTTTATTACCTTTAGAATCACAGAATCATAGAATAGTTAGCGTTGGAAAGGACCTTAAGATCACCCAGTTCCAACCCTCCTGCCATGGGCAGGGACACCTCACACTAAACCATGCCACCCAAGGCTCCGTCCAACCCGGCCTTGAACACCGCCAGGGATGGAGCATTCACAACTTCCCTGGGCAACCCATTCCAGTGCCTCACC
>JANRGW010037556.1:17076-32281 GCA_024733675.1 Psilopsiagon aymara
TTCCAACAGTTCCATGTCCTTTTTATGTTGAGGACACCAGAACTGCACACAATACTCCAAGGGAGGTCTCAGGAGAGGAGAGCAGAAGGGCAGGATCACCTCTCTCGACCTGCTGGTCACGCTCGTTTTGATGCAGCCCAGGATACGGTTGGCTTTTTGGGCTGTGAGCGCACACTGCAGCCGGCTCATGTTCATTTTCTCATCAACCAACACCCCAAGTCCCTCTCCTCAGGGCTACTCTGAATCAGTTCTCTGCCCAACCTGGAGCTGTGCCTGGGACTGCTCCAACCCAGGTGTAGGAACTTGCACTTGCACTTTACACAAGCAAAGCTGAGAACTTCAATGTAGCAAGCACAAACCCAAAAGTATTTGGTAGCTTCAACAACAGAACACTAACTCAGTTTCCATTCACCTTCTGTACTGTCAGAATGTAGGCTTATGGCAAACAGGAATCTCAGACTGCCCTCCAAAAGATGAAACCAAACAAAAATGATGACTACTGAGCAAACCAGAAAGGTTTAACAGCGTATCTAACTAAGTAACTGCTAATATTGCCTGTGGTTTGGAATAAGAAGTTTGTGGCACTCTAAACCTACATAATGACAACAACCTGAAAAGAGAAGTGACTCATCTTTTCTTCTGGTAACCACCAAAGTTGTTCTCTGCTGAGGTAATTGCTGTGGTGTCATCCAGAAATCATTCCTAAAAGGTCAAATTGCCACTTTGGGCATAAAAGGCACCATAAAAAATGCCAAGTGTAAAGAGAAAGTTGAAAGCCAGCCTCTCCTACTACTGCAAATGAAACAAGATGAAAGCTAGGATTTGAGGCAGTACAACACGGATACTATGTAAACGTCAGTTCCAGCACAGGGGTTTTCAGTATCATTTGTAATAAAACTATTCAGAAAACTAATCTGTTCAGCAAACCAAATGGAAACTTCATCAGAAGACAGTGTTATTCTAATCAGGAATCCTGTCTTTCTGCTCATACAACCTCCAGCATCTACAAACTCACTGACAGACAGCTGTACCTTAGAAAGCTACCATGCAAAACTTACTTTGATTAATGATGTACCCCAGAAGTTTTCCTGAAGTACCTTTGTTAGTCTTGAAAAAACCACAAAACAACCCCCAGCACCCACTGACCAGACATCAGTGTATTGCTGCCATGCGTCTGAGCAGCAAATGAGAAAGATTCGTAAGTGCTGGAGGTCCTCTGAAATGAATGGAAATATGCCACCACTAAAAAGGTCGTTCTTACTCAAGATGCCTCTTATCAATCCATTTGCAACACACCCTGTAATAAAGCACTCAGATTTGTGCTTTTAAGGACTTCTCCAGCAGATGGCATATTCGGGTGGCAATTGTATGTACAGGAGCTGGCAACCTGCAGGAACTGAGCCTGTTCCATTGTCCTTGGAGTACTCCTAATACAACTCCAGGTACCACCAGGAACTACTCCACACTGTGTTAGCTGCAAAGATTTCCTCGAAAACAAATGTGCCACTATGTTACTTGGTATTTCAGTGAGCCAACTGCTCAAAGTTCTTCTTAAATGTGCACATCTCGATTTTAAAGAAACTTCAAATTTCAATTCATACAATTCCCTATTTCATTTACAGCATTAGAAACTGCTACTGAAAATAGCTTCATTATTTCCAGCCATTTGAAACCAGAACGTTTCCCATTAATTTCTCTCCTGATGACATATTAACAGGTTCTTTTTAGTTCTTACTGTTTGCTTTCCAGAATGTTTGCTTGTGTTGGAAGCTTTATCCAACAGTTTCCTATTTAAGATTCATCAGCTTATCTTTGACTTGCCAGATATTCTGTCAAGTTTGGCAGCTACTGCTTCAGTAACATGAGATACTTCTCCATTCCCTTCACACACTGACATCTCCTTTGAACAGATGTTCAGAAATGTTTCTTGTCATCTGTTTGAGGCTGGGAACAAACCAGGAAACAACAAAGGTGTTACCAACTACAGCCTGTTGCTGTTAATGAACAGCTCTGCTTGCCAGGTGTCAGTTACTCCTGAGAGCCAGCTGCCAAATTCTAGCAGCAGATGAAACCTCTGCATCTGTCACATGCAGCCATGGAATGTAATTAAAAGCAAATGTGAAATGGAAGATGCAGTACTCACATTGCTTGTTAAACCTTTGCTTTGCCTCACAGGTTTGTTAAACAAGCCATAGAGTGTCCAAGAAAGAAGTGAAGACACACTCAATAACACTTTACTTTTGAGATGCTTAAGTAACAGCAAATGGCTTACAGCTGGCTGGACTAAGAACCTACTTCATGAAGTACCTGTTAAAAACTACTACGTAAATTGCATCAAAGGGTGCAAGAAGCTGAGAAAGCTGTCCTGAACCCCTTCATCAACCAGGTATTGACCAGACACTTCCAGCTCAGGGTTACAGTCTTCCAAACAATCTTTCTTTTTCATTTAAGTAAGCTTTTTATTTGGCGAATAATAATGACACTTAAAAAAATCACGTGCTGAAAGCAGACATTGAGAACTCCATGTGCTCAGGCTGCAGATAAAGCAGGTACTTCACAGAATCCAGAATGGCTTGGGCTGGAAGAATCCTTAAAGAACATTACGTTCCAGCCCTAACCTGATCCCTGGCTGCTCAAGACGATTTCTCTGTATTCCTCCCAGGCTGCCTGTCCGCGCTGCCACCCCCTGTAGCCTTCCTTTTTGTGCTGGGTTTGTCCAGGAGCTCCTTGTTCATCCACACAGGCCTCCTGGCGTTCCTGCTTGACTTCATCTTTGTCAGGATGCATCAGTCCTGAGCTTGGAGGAGGTGATCCCTGAATATTACCCAGCTTTCTTGGGCCCCTCTTCCCTCCAGGGCTTTATCCCACAGCACTCAACCAAGCAGATCCCTGAAGAGGCCAAAGACTGCTTTCCCAAAGTCCAGGGCAGTGAGCTTGCTGTGCACCCTCCTTGCTGCCCTGAGTATCTCAAACTCCACAAGTCCCTCCCTGTGGGTGAGAACAAGGTCCAGCACCTCCCCTCACTGGCTCCTTGGAAAAGGAAGTTATCATCAACACATTCCAGGTAAACCATGGATTACTTATGCCTACTGTGTTGTCCCTCCAACAGATATCAGGGTGTACCTGATATCAAGTTCCCCATGAAGACCAGGGCTTGTGAACATAAATCTTTCTGGTCAGGTGGCCTATACCAGACCCCTTCAATTTGAATTCCCTTGTACTGTGCTCACAGGCTGGAGAAAACTCATGTCTATGTATGGGCTTTGGTCCAAACAATTAGAACAAGTGCCTGTGCTTCAAATACAATTCAGATGTAGTTTCACTGACCGCCTGCCACACGTTAATCTCATCCCTGAGGAATTACATGGAATTTGCTCTGGAATTACAGAGTACCTTGCTCTCCAACATGCTGGCTACTATTTTACCTGTTTATAGTAAATAAAAGAAGTTTGGGAAAGCAATCTGTGAAAGCTGGTGGTTCAGCACCACCACACATGACAAACTGTGACCATCCTACTGTTATTTGGCACTAACTCTAAAATACAGCTTAACCACAGAGATACACAATGTACTTAACATAACATTTACCTTTCTGTAAAACGGCTGGTCTCCAATTGCCCTTGTTTTCAGGAATTCTTCACTGTTGAACACCCTGTGTTCATAATTTAGATGGTCTTTGACCTCCCTGGAGACAAAAAGTAAATGAATAGATAAACATGCTTGGAGATTTGTAAGCAAGTCACACTTCTGCTGTAGCTGCAGCCCACTGGTACTACTAGAAATACACTGCAGCATCATAAGGCAAAACAGACACATGCTGCAGTATCACAACACAAACTCAGTTGTAATGAACAAGAGTAAGTTACTGAACTATGGAAGCATGAAAACCCTTCCAAGAAGGCTCCCTGCTGGCACTGCCATTTCAAACCAGCACATTCACTTAGAGGCTCTGGGATCAATTTTAGCAAACCATGGAGGTGAACTTATATATTCAAGTCATGACTTCAGCTCCAATCCTGGAATTACATTTACATACCTACAAGGTATCCTAAATCACCTACAAGCCATTTGGAGCACTAAAAAGACAAGTGTACCTATCCACACAGGCAATCTGAAAGATGTGATCTGACCTCACACTGTCCCATTATGTTGCATCTGTAAAATGCACGTGAAATACTATAGATTGCATCATTTTTTGCTGTTCTCCCACACTCTGCTCATAAACCAGCACAAACTGGGAATTGTGTTAAACTGAAGAGACAGAACTACTGGAAAAAAAGAGAAAGTAAGATAAATAAATGATGCACATATTAGTATCTGCATGGCCACAGCAGGCAGCAGATGCCCTGTGCTATCAGACACCAATAGTAACTTCTGTGCCCTAAAGGTGAGCTGGAAAAGGTTGTTTCAGGAGCAGAAAGTGGGAGTTCTTCAGAAAAAAGCTCTTCTCTTAAGTCTGTGAGTAAGAAATGAGAAGTTACTTAAGCTGGATATGTGCAAGTGGCTAAAATCAGGGCTTTTTTAGTATTACAGCTTGTACCATGTATTACAGACATTACTACAAAGATACATGAATGAACAATGTAAGCTGCTGAGCTAAAGTTCGGATGTAAGCATAAAAAGGGAATTTCATGCCCAAGCAGACAACCGACAGGTCTGTACATTGCTTGACTTTCATAATTAGTGATAAAAGAGCATTAACAATTTATCAAGCCACATGGGGTCAGAGAAAAAGATAGCAAAATACATAGTTCTGTACAATTCAACATAATTTAGCAGCGTTTGCTTTAAATATGGGACCTCCATGCACATACAAATACTACTGTGTTCACTGAAGACAGTAACAACTGGCAGCACAACTGCAGCAATGCTTTACTTTCCTTCACTCCTGGACGTTGGTAGATAGAGCATTAGAAGACAGAAGAACAAGGCTGAAAAGAAGAACAAAGACAGTTTGAAGGAAAGGAGAAAGCAAGAGAAGAATCAACCCCTTTGCAAAACATGCTGTCTCTTAGAAAGCAAAGCATCTGTTCATTTCTTGTAGCCAAAAGTTTAGTGCATTAGAGTTCAAGCTGTTAGCAGCAAAATGCATCTATCCTCATCTTTATCTGAAACATACTGTTGCCAAACACTGAAATCACCAACCCCACAGTGGTAGCACATGAGGTTATAAATGTGTTTCCATTTCCATACTGTACCAGCTGTAAGGTCTGTTCTATCCTCCACACCCAGCAGCTATGGTCCTACTGGAGAGCACAAACACTTGTATGAACACTCCCTAAGCTGATCCAACAAATCCGAGCAGGTAAACAGAAATCTGGTATTTGGACTTTACAAACTAACCCAGAACCTAATGACAGAAAGCATTAGGGACCATTTATAGAATGGCTGAAGGGATCTTAAAAGCTCATCCAGTTCCAACCATGGGCAGGGCCACCTTCCATTAGGGCAGGAAGCTCCAAGCCCTGCTCAACCTGGCCTTGAACACTGCCAGAGATGGCGCAGCTACAGCTTCTCTGGGCAACCTGTGCCAGTGCCTCAGCACCCTCAAAGGGAAAAGCTTCCTCCTTGTATCTAATCTAAATCTCCCCTTTGTCAGTTTAAAGCCATTCCCCCCTGTTCCACCACTACATGTCCTTGTCCAAAGCCCCTCTCCAGCTTTCCTGTAGCCCCCTTAGGCACTGGAGCTGCTCTTAAGTCTCTCCTTAAGGAGCATTCTCTTCTCCAAGCTGAACCGGCCCAGCTCTCTCAACCTGGCTCCATAGCAGAGCTGCTCCAGTCCTTGCAGCATCTTTAGTAACTGATCCAAAGGAGAACACCACCTCCAGCAAGAAATAGCTGTGCATGGTTATCTGCACAGGTATTTGCAGACCTCTGTCCACATAATCACGTTCTCTAAGTGCCCGGTAGGCAGTTTAACTTCCATGGTCAAGTATGTCAGTATCTACGTAAAAAAAAAGAAGAAACTGCAAACCATCCATTCATTTTCTGCACTTGTTTGGTACAAATCACCTGACATATTCCCATTCTCTCTCCAAATACAAGCAAATAGTAGCAGGAATTACAACTCCATCCCTGGTGGTGTTCAAGGCCAGGCTGGACAGAGCCTTGGGTGGCATAGTTTAGTGGGAGGTGTCCCTGCCCCTTGGCAGGAGGTTGGAACTCGATCATCTTTAGATCCTTTCCAACCCAAACTATCCTATGATAAGAGAAAGCAACTATAGAGATCAACACATTACATTAGATTAAGAACAAGGAAAATTAGCATGACTGGACTTTTTTCTAGAGTAAAATGAAAACCAAAACCAACTTTACATTGTTGTTATAACGTCAGACGCAACCACACCCAGTATGCAGCATTTCTTGTGCCAACACTGCTCTTGATCTGAAACAGCTCCTCTCATTCTCATGTGGTTGCACTCTCCAGATATCTTATCCTTTGTTCAGTCAGCCAAAACACACCCAGGGGTTCTGAACCTGCCATCCTGCTTTCAGCTCTTCCACCCTCTCCTGGTTTGAATTCATCTTCGTCTAACAACAGTGACCAAGATTATGTCCAGTTGCAAACTGATATCCCTCCTGGGCCTTCAGCTTTTCCTAATTACAAAATACAACGCCTTCACTTCTTTTCCTGGAATCTTCATACAAAAGACATACAAGTTCATTCAGACAGTTTTAACTAAGATGTCCTACCAATATATATGTACCCAAATAATGAATGAGTGACATCCCAGCAGGCTACAGGACCTCCTTCTCAAATTCCCTCACAAAACTTAAGAGATTTACAAAATATCTCCAAATTAAAACAAAGTAAGAGTAGCAGCTTTCAGCATCTGAAGAGAGCCTACAAAGATGCTGGAGAGGGACCTTTCCAACCCAAATCATTCTATGATTCTAAGTACCATATGCTCTTCTAATTAAAAATACTACATCTACTCACCTGAAGATATTAACAATTAATTGTAAAGCTGTCTGCTGAACCTCTGTGTTCAGTTTCTGCTGCCAAGCCCTTCTACGCATTTGGAGCTCACCGAGATCTGTGCTGGCTCGGAGGTGGCAGAGCTCTAGATCATAATGCAGCTGGAGACTCTCCACTCTGCACAGAGAGGAGAGCTATTAAGTTACATCCTAACATCATTTTTCATACCTTTTAAAGAAAAATGGTCATTTAGGCCTCACACATACTGCAGCTAGAGAAAGTGCCAGATTGATCTGCAAGTGTTGACAAGCCAGTAACAGTCCTGGAAATCCCACAAGCACAAGTAAATCACAATGCACTCAGTCCCCTTGCAAAGAACAGCAAAGTTCCTCGACATAAGGTCATGGAGCTCTTGCAGCAAGTCCAGAGAAGGCCACGAGGATGATCAGGGACTGGAGCACCTCCCACATTAAGACAGGCTGAGAAAGTTGCGGCTGCTCAGGCTGGAGAAGAGAAGGCTGCATGGAGACCTCATAGCAGCCTTCCAGTATCTGAAGGAGACTACAGGGTGGAGAAGGACTCTTCATCAGGGGCTGTAGTGACAGGATGAGAGGTGATGAGCTTCATCTTAAACAGAGGAAGTTTAGATTGGATATAAGGAAGAAGTTCTTTACTGTAAGGGTGGCATGGCAATGGAACAGGTTGCCCAAAAAAGATGAGGATGCTCCACCCCTGACAGTGTTCAAGGTCAGGCTGGACAGAGCCTTGGGCAACACAGTCTAGTGTGAGGTGTCTCTGCCCATGGCAGGGGGTTGGAACTGGATGATCTTAAGGACCTTTCCAACCCAAACCATTCAATGATTCTGTGAAAAGATACGAGTTTTATGCTTTAAGCTCCTCATTTTGAAGCCTGTTTGGTAAAGCAGGCAGGGGATAGAGAGATTCCAATCTATCTGCGTATGACTGATTCTATGATTCAACCTGTAACAGTAATAAAAAAGAAACAAGTATTCCAGGTATTTGTAAATAAAAAGTTTCTGACTATGACTACTTAAAGTCACCTGTATATTAACTGAATTTTTCAGTTTGCCCTTATCAAATACAGTGAGTTTTATATGTATGAAATAACATACTAACAAACGAAAAATAAACACTTAGGGTGTCAAGCATGATTTATACAAGACAAATACAACTTCAACGTCATTTCACCTCTTTATGAAAGTTTCTGCTGCTTGTGCTGGAACATCTGGAATTTCAGGTTCCTCTTCAACCATTTTGGAACGTGCAATATTTCCATTATCTATATTAATGAGAACTAAATCTTCAATTTCCTTTCAACAAAAGAAAATAGAATGACTGTAAATATATTTTAACAACATTTAGTTCTCCTTTATGTACTCTGCAGTCAATTATTTCAGCTGGGAGGTAAATCACAAAAGGATTTTCCCTCAGCTAGAAGATTCTATGGATAAATAACAACTGCATTTAAGAAATGTCATTAAATTAATGGTTTTTAATGTAAGTACATAACCATTTAGTAACCTAACATGCTGTTCATGCAGTATTAAATTAATACTGGCTCTCTAACCCCATCCTTAAAAAAAGCTCTACATTGTGCGGATATGTGTAAGACCAAATACACGTACACAAAGATTAGCTCCTGGAAAGCTTGTTCCATTCAGCATTTACTCCCATACATACCCCATGGGATGGCAAGGAGAGGGAAGGTTTCTGTACGAGTCTCAGCCATAGAAAGTCACACAGAGGTAAAGCTCACACTGATCTCTCAGGCTGCAGTTTTAATAACCTGAAGATCAGTCTGCAAAAGGCTACATATGGGGTTGTTCAGCCTGAAGAATCACACAATCAGTGAATCAGCTGGTTTGGAAAAGACCTTTAAGATCAATTCCAACTGTCACCTCAGGCATGCCAAGACCACTACTAAACCACATCACTAAAGAAGATGCAGGAGGGTTGGAACTAGATGATCTTTAAGATCCCTTCTAACTCAAACCACTCTGTGATGCTGTGATATAAGCAAACATAAAATCTTTCAATTAGTACCAAAGAAAAGTGTGTTCTCTAATTTCTTACATTCATTTCTTACAGTGCCATCTTACTACTAATTAAAATAAATAGTCATCTTCTTAATTTTAACTTAATTCTTTGTCGATTTTGGACCAGTTTCCCTTTGGCTTAGAATCAGATGAATTCATCTACTATAAATGTGCACAGTTCTTCTGTGTCCAGTTTTGAACACTCATAGAAACTCTATGGGGCACCCTCAAAAAAGCAGATTCGTATCAGCCCTCCACTATGAAGCTGACTTTTTCTTAAGTCTTTTGGGGTAACCAAGATTTATGTTACCCACTGAAAGAGGCTTAACCAAGATTCTGGTAAGGGAAGAGTGGGCCGGTGTTCAAGGCCAGGTTGGACAGAGCCTTGGGTGGCATGGTTTAGTGTGAGGTGTCCCTGCCCATGGCAGGGGGTTGGAACTGGAGGATCTTAAGGTCCTTTCCAACCCAAACCATTCTATGATTCTATAAGACAAAAAAAAAAAAAAAAAATCAGAAAAACTGTATTTTATTACATTTATCTTCTATGCATCTTATTTTATTACATATTTAATGCCACTGTGGGGAACAGCAGCAGCATCAGAGTATTTTCAAGGGCATGCTCAATTCTTAAACCAGATCCCTGGAAAAGGCACCTTATTTATCCCGTGCAATTCACAGCCAAAAAGAACCTCACCAATCTTACATGAATCTATTTATTTTGTACAAACTACTTGTAAGTAGAATTTTTCCCCAGCTGAAACCTGAACTCACAAAAATCATGTTATCCTGAAAGAAAAGAAAGGGAAGGGATACAACAACAAGCTTCTTCCAAGAAGCCAGTGGTCACATCAGTGTGGTTCCAACACCTTTACCTTCCTCACTTCTCACACACCTAAATAACAAAAGCAAGTTTCAAGATGCACCTGAAGGGGACAAATGGGCTTTAAGTGAAGAGTGGTAACAGTCTAAACCATACCATGCTAACTTCTTCAAAATGGTCAGTATGACATCCCATAAGAAAAGATGTTGGGGCCATGACAAAATCCAGCATTTGTCGAGACAGAAGAGGCACAAAAGTGTGTTGCCACTGAAGAGGGTGAAGGTACAACATGAAGCATTCAGCAACGAGTGTCAGCAGAGCCCAGTCAGAGGAGAAGAAAACTATCTTCTGTTCCGTCAAGATACAGGTCATAATCTGGAAGGAAACCAAACTGCAACATGTTTACAAAGAGTTGTATCTAGAAATGCACAAATCTGCTTGCCTTATAAGTTCTGGGGTTTTAATAGTTTTATATATATATAATATACATATTTATAAATCGAAGTAACATCCACATAAGAATTCTTACAAAACTAAGAACAGACCAGAAAAAGAGAGAAAATTCAAGTGACAGCGGAAAACAATGACAGTTTTGCCACCAATTTCAACAAAGCAAGGATTTAGCTAGAATTCCTGACATCTGTTGTGTTAGACCATAAAATGCTTGAAAAAGTACCCAGACGAAGGGTATAAACCAACCTGTCTTTGAAGGGGGCCTACAACGATGCTGGAGTGGGACAAGGGTTGATGGGTTCAAACTGAAACAGGGGAAGTTCAGGCTAGATACAAGGAAGAAGTTCTTTACTGTGAGGGTGGTGAGGCACTGAAACAGGTTGCCCAGAGAGTGCCATTCCTGGCAGTATTCAAGGCCAGGTTGGCCAGAGCCCTGGGCAACATGGTCTAGTGCGAGGTGTCCCTGCCTATGGCAGGGGCTTGGAACTGGATTATCTTAAGGTCATTTCAACCCCAAACCATTCTATGATTCTACGATGGTGATCACAAAGACCATCTAGGTTTTAGACACAGCCAACCACTGATTCCAGGTGTTAGCTCATCAGTCTCCTCACAGGGGCACTGGTGAGTAGTGCATACACTGAGGAATTCAGGAAGCTCTCTGGAGGTTCCACCCCTTTCCACTGGGAGAAAGGGACTCAATGGCATCTAAGCATCAAAGATGCCTCAAGTTAGGTGGGATGAATTCAAGCCAAAAACATTAATGGCAAGAATGGGACATCTCATAAAGGTGCTAACACACAAAACTCCACGTTCAAAATGCACTAGTTGCAGAGAACCATTTAGGACTTGAGATGATTTTATTCAGAACATTCAACATGTGAGCAGAATCCAACAAAATAAGGCAGCACTGCCTGCACTCAGGCCTGAGGAGGTTTAAAATAATCCCTAGAAAGAGGCTTCCAACCTGCTCTTTTTAGAAGAAGTGGCATAAATAATACTGATGATTTTAAGCAACCTCATTTCACTTCACAGGAGACTTTGAGCAGGGAATTGCATCAGGAAACCTACATTGTAAAACACAGTCTTCTTAAGAAATTTAGGACCTGTTGCTAACCCACAGGAAAAAGAAATCCAATATGCCTTAATCTTATCTGCTCTAATAGCAAAATATCTTAAGAAGATGTACATTTTATTGTAACATATCTCTAAGTTGCAGAACTAACACTGTTCTGAGTTCCTGGGTTTATCCTTTTGGGGAGTAACTAATCATCTTGGATTCTTCTAAACCACAAATTACCAGTACTGTCAATCTCCAATACATTTACAGTACCAGCTTTACCTGCAGCACCTGCTCTGGCCTGAAACACAGCAATGGAAGATGAAGATCCAAGTCAATAATTGGACTGTCCGGATCCTCTCGTGAAGGAATTATTATCTGAAGTGGCTTCATATTAAATACCTGTAATAAGAGATGTTTTCCATTAACTTCTGAATGAAAACCTTCCCACAACACATTTAATTCAGGATTTCAGTTCCAACTACAAAATATTACCATGAATTGAGAGCAAGAAGATGGATATTTGCATACTGCAGAAAACTGAAATAGGAAAAGAGAGAAACAGTAAAGGACATAATAACTGGTTTGAAAGATTAACATGGACTTTGTCTCCTTTCATTCTCCTTTACAATAAAACTTTACAAATATATACACACATTCTTTGAACAGAAACTTGCTT
Source organism: Psilopsiagon aymara (assembly GCA_024733675.1). Classification (NCBI taxonomy): domain Eukaryota; kingdom Metazoa; phylum Chordata; class Aves; order Psittaciformes; family Psittacidae; genus Psilopsiagon; species Psilopsiagon aymara. The sequence continues at coordinate 29,065 of JANRGW010037556.1, forward strand.
TGGTGTAAGCATAATAAAAGAATGGAATTTATATTTGTAGATCCAACTGGGAAATTCAAAGTATTGATAAAATTCAGATAGGAAATTTTAGGAATAGGAACAAAATAACTGAGCACTGGTGATAAGATGAAGATAGAACAAGCCAAAACAAATGAACTCTTTCAGTGTTTCAAACACTCCAGCTCAAATCTCTGTGGGCCACATCCTGCAGGTGATTTCAGCACTTAGCAGCTGGTTTTCAGACAATTTTCCAGCTATGGTATTATTTCCTCTGCTTCTAAGCCCTCATTCCCAGTGTTAGGAAAAGCAGCTAAGGAGAAGGCCATGGACGGAGCACTCATCCCTAGAGGAGATTTCACTAGCCAAAGGAGAGAGTGCTCTGAAATTATAACTCAGCCACCGTCCAACTCAACCTGGGAAGGGTTATAAGGAAGAAAATGCAGCTCACGCACCTCAGTTTCTGCACTGAATACAAATGCTTATGGGAGCTTCTCCTCGTAGCAAGGTCTTCATCAGGCAGCAGACAGTTCAGAACATTCAATCCTCTCACATACTGTTCTGCTTCCCCAGAGTCATTCAGACACAAGAAAAGGACAAATCCAGAGCTGTACATGTTGTTCCAGCAACTGATTTCTGTGGCCTCTTTTCTCACACAGGGACTGCACCACTGCTCAGTCACACAGCTGCATGTTCACTCATTACACAGGCAGGATGACAGTCATGAGCATACATGTGTCATCTTAACACCAGACACAAGGTAGAGAACTAACACATCTTGGTTGAGGGACAGTTACATGATTTGCTGAGGTTTATACATGTGTATTCATTGAGATGGCAATGCCATAGGGGTGAGGTGAAAGGCAGATTCCATTCTCGTAGCTTAGCTACAGGCTGGAGCTTCCAACCACTTCTGGAGATTAGGTGGGCTGCTCCTCTAGGAGCCAAATGCAAGATTACGCTTTCCCCAGACCTATCCAGGCATCATCTCAGACAGTTAATAGTGGCATGAGCCAAATCCTTCCCAGAAGAGTGTTAAAAATTAAACAGCAAGACCAACTACTATATGGACCAAACATGGACCAAAGTCCCTCTCCAGCTTTCTTGTGGGCCCCTTTAGGCACTGGAATCTGCTTTAAGGTCTCCCAGGAGCCTTCTCTTCTCCAGGCTAAACAAATCCAGTTCTCTCAGCCTGTTTCCAGAGCAGAGCTGCTCCAGCCAGCACTGTGGTCATACTGGTATTTTATGTCCTAATAATGCATGGACTTCCTTTCTAAACACAGGTAATGCCATCAGCTTCGTATCAGTAAGTACAATCTCTGACCTGAGAGTGAAGAATGTCCATTAATTTACAGAAAACAACATCTTACAGCTTTGTAAGACATAACATTGAAGTAACCATGACATTCAGCATCAGTAGTTACCAAGTGGAGCGGTCCTGGTGGCGGGCTGGGGATTAAAAACAACTTCGCTGTAAATTCTTTGATGTGCTCCTCAACATCAAAATCCTGGAGAGGCCGTAGCTGTACGAGTAAGCTGAAATTAAATGATAGAATGACTTAGAAATAGCAACATGCAAACAGAAAAAAAGCCTTTTTGCTGATAACCTGGAGCTAAAAATAAGAATTCTTGGGAGCAATGAAGCTATTATTCCACCTGATTAATTTCTCATTTATTAGCTACTTCAGCAGCTCCATTTCACTTCAGTGATGCTGCTGAGTCAGAAGCAGCTTGGGTTTGGATTTTTACTTCCATGCATAGAATATTGCTGCATCACAAATATCAGTGGTTTTATTTCAGTTTGCAGTTTTACTGGTTTCCTGCAGAAGAACACTTGCTCTTAAGGAAGAAAGTGGCCTAGAAAGCAACTAAAAATCGTCCAGGAGGTCTATTAGAATCCAGGACAATCCTTGTGTATGGTGTTTAGAGTCCATAACAAAAGTATTCTGACATATATTACTGAGCTTTTATTTGGGTTAATGAGACATCTGAAGTTCACTAAACTCACATCTGGGAACTGCCCTGGGCTGCTGGACATATCCCCTAAAAGCCCATCATTTATTCAGGGTGCAAAGGAGGCAGAGGGAGGGGAATTTAAGCATTACCAATTAAACCCAGACAGTAGAGGCATCAATTCCAACAAATGCTGTCACACTTGGTAATGCCTTATATGTGGCCTAAGAACACAGGCAGACCTGCTTTTTCTGCCTCTTTTTTGAGACAGAGAGCACAAAGTAACATATCGAGTAAGTGTTGTATGAAGAACAAGCTAACCCCAGTGCTGAAAAAGCAGCAGATGCACAGAAAGGATGATAAGAGCTCCCTAATCAAACACTGTGTCCATTAATGCAAGGTAATAACAGCTGACAGCAAATGTCTGCTGAAATGAATGAAATAATCTCTGAAACATTAAAGTGGAGAGCTAAAGAGTTTCTGAAACTCCCATTACTTCTATTAACTGTCCACACACAGATGTTTCAGAAGGTAAAAACCTCTAAGAATAGGTCCTTTGTAGTACCCCAGTGCTGGGAGCCATCTGCACACTTCCTCCTTTTCTCAAGGCAGCCGAAAGGACTAATGCACAGGCTGGAAGATTTACTGTTTGAATGGAGCCTATTCATCCATCTAAGACAGGAGTTCATCCAGGAGGAGATTACTGCCAGGAGTATTTCACTTTTCATGTAGTGTCAACAGATTGAGGTAAAACAACCTGTGCAACATGCCAAAACCTCTCAATTTAAAACTGGACCTTCACACATAATGTAGAAAAAGCCAACAGTCACAGTGTGGTAAAATGGCTTAGATGCACTTTTGCTTGGTTTAGAGAGAGGCAGACACACTCCATTCAAACTGTTCCATGTTTTGGAAGCACTGTATGCCAGTAGTATGTTTATTAGTTATACAATGGACAGTTAGTTATATACATGGACTGCATAGATGGACTACATACATGGACTAATGTATATTAGTTATATATATGGACTATAAAGACCTCCATTGCTATGCTACTCTGAAGAAGGAGTGGCTGGAAAGCTGCTGAGCAGAAAAGGACCTCTGGGTGTTGGTCAACAGCAATTGAACATGAGCAGTTTGTACCCAGGCAGCCAAGAAGGCAAACAGCATCCTAGCCTGTACCAGCATCAGTGTGGCAGTGACTGTCCCCCTGCGCTGGGCACTGGTGAGGCCGCACCACGAATCCTGTGCTCAGTTCTGGGCCCCT
>JANRGW010037557.1:0-43605 GCA_024733675.1 Psilopsiagon aymara
ATGACATGTCAAAGAAGCCAGAAAGAACTTTCAAAATCTGCAGTGATTTAATTAAACACATTTAATATTTGCATATGGAGTTTATATTATTTATAATTAACTTCCCAAATAATTTATTTTGCAGCCTTTTAATTTCCTTCATGTCATTCTGCCTTATTGATAAATCCAGTCACATTTGACAGCCTCAATCTGGCCATTTAAATGTGACCAAAGTAGACAGAGCAATCATTCTTTAAACAACTTATCATGAGTGACATGCTAAAAAAAAATCTTAAAATCAGTGCCAACAGCCACTTTTGCCTATGGCATCATAGATTGGGCCATTTCAAGGCCAAACACTCTTTTTTATTATATAGATAGAGCTTACTATGTTCTGATTAATTTTATCCACAGTGTAAGTAGTACTAAACTCTCTGAGTGCCTTCTTATTGGAAGTAGTAGTCAGGAAACACTACAGACTACAGAAAGTTTATTTGGCTTTTTAATGGGAACAGTCATGGATTACATTATTTTTAAAATCACATTTATAACAAATATTTACTCTTCTTTTTTATCATCTCAATACCCAAATTCTTCTCTGCTTCCAACTCTGCTGCTAAGCTTTTCTTAGGGCTTTCCCAAGGAATAGGAAGGAATTTTACTATGTGAATCTTCTGCTTTTAGCATCTCAGTTCACTCAGCTTGTCCTCAAGCATGAAAAGTGATACATGCTTCTTCTCCATGCCTAGATTGCAGTACAACCTCTGTAAAAGTTACCAGAAAGATTATGTTACAGTGAGAATTGAATAGCTCCTTGTCTTGCTTCTGCATTTATCCTGCTTCATCCTCAGGAGTCAATCATAATTATTCATACTGTTTAACTTAATGGTCTGACCTCATTCTGTGCTGTCAGTCCACTTCCAGTAAGCAAGGATGGGGTAAAGAGAATGGTATGTGAGAAAAGAAAAAAGAAGGCATACAGCAAAGTGGAAGGTGCTCTGGGATCAGCCAGTTTCTCCCTTTCTCCCCATTACTGCCAAGCTTGATATCTAACTAACTTAAATAAGCATCTTTTTTTTTTTTGTTTTTAAATCCAGTAATGTTTCTTTTCACCTGAGTGGCCTTATCGCCATGGAAGTTTGATGTTTAATGTTCATAAAATGTTGATGTTAAATGCTGAGAGTCATCTGCTTCCAGAAGTAAATGTAGATAGCACAGGAGAACAAGTTTGATATTATCTTTAGTATCACAAGGCATATGCTCTACACTGAAAGTCAAGTAATGATTTCAGTCTGACATTCATTTCCATGACTATGACTAAATCCAAGAATAACCAAGTATATGAATAGTACTGATGTCTGGATATTTAGCTTTTCCCAGTAGCTGTTGTTTGGTCAACTCTTACTGCTTTTCATCATGATCCTTACTCTCCAGGTAAGGATATAGGTCCCTGGTGAGCTGCTGTGAGTGGCACCTCCCCATTACCTTTATGAAGGGTGCTAGGTACAGCACTGCTGTTGTCATCTTTCTTACCTTTTTTGTATGTAGGTTTGAACCACAGAGTGCTTTGTATAAACCATTATATTAAACACAGTTCTGTCACAGTTCCATTTGATTGTAAATCTAACACTTTTTCTGAACTGAAAATACTTTTAGCTTGATATTGTAGTATTTTCGTGTCCTGCATCTCTGTCCATATGTATACACATTTTTTCTAGGTGAAGAAGTGTCTGATAGCAGTACTCATTGGGTCTGATTGTGATGCTGTCTTAAATATGGGCCCATCAAGTCTACTGACATTTAAAAGGAGAAAAAAAAGTAATGCTGTCTGTGTTGCTTAATGAAAAAAAAAAATGGCATAATGGCTGCAGAAGAGACTCTGTTAACGAACAAATAAATAGCCTAGCTGAAGCAGGAAAAATACTTAGTCATAATTTAAGTGTTCTTTAGTTTCACCAAAGTACTGTAGGCCTTTTGGAAGGGATGGAGCACTCTTGTGAGACTAATCTGATCTGTGATGGCCCTTATTCTGATGTTTAGTATGTGAAACACTCATTTTTGCAGAATCTTGATGGATACTATGATTTTTATGTAGAAGGTTGCTGTAAGGAGTTGGATTTTTTGATTGTCAGGTGAAAGTGTGGTATATATGCAAACTGGCTTTGTAAAGCAACATCTGGTGTTTGCTTTTTAGGGCCTTATTCCTGTAAAAGTCTCTGCAAAGTTATAAAGGAGGTTAATTTAGGATAAAGCTCTTCCCTTCTAATACAGCCTCAAGGCAATAATAGGGCTTTTCCAAATGGGAAGAAACTTTTTCAGAGAAGTTATAATAAATGTGACATCCTGATGTGGACAGACTTGTTCAGGTACTTGCATTGATACAAATCTCAGTCCAAGCTTTCTTACATTTTTATGAAGTGGATTCACCTTTTACTCTGTATGTTGAAATTGCTTCTATTTCTAAGCAAACACAGATGGAAGTGTGGAGATAGAATTGCTTTGTAGACAACTGTTTGGAGCTTTTGTGTTCATTTAGGGTCTTCTTATGAACTTGTGCCAGTTTGATGCCCACAGATACACTGAATATCATGTTCAGTTTTTAATTACTGTAATTGTACTCTATCAGACTATGAAGAAAATTTTGTGCATTTAAATATATGCAAAAAATTAAGAGTATGATCCAGATCCCAGTGAAGTCAATGTTGTTTGGGTTCTTCTATTTATTTAGGGAGGCAATCTTAAATTAACTCAGGCCATGCATGAAAAACAGATTTAAAAGTTAAATGGTACTTTCAGGCATTGATACCTTGCTCTCACTTCATCCAGTGTCAACAAACTCTTTAGCACAGTTCTTAAGTACTTGCATGATTAGGTATTTTACCTTGTTTATCCCTCTGATGTTACTATGCCACATGTTTTCCTTGTGATGAGTGCATGAAAAATAATTCCTTATGTAGGCCATATGTGAATAACTAACTTACAGTCATACTAAAACAGTCCTGTTAAATCAAAATTATGGTTTCGTTATACATCAGCTGTTATGCCTTTGAAGCAAACAGGAACCCAGCTCTCTCATTGAATATACTCTACTTTTTTTTTAATGATAGAAGTAAAATGCATTCAGAACCATATGAAATTCTGTTCCAAGACTGCAGGCATGTGGTCAGTATACCGACCTGCTGCTTTCTAGAAATTAAGAGTATGGTAAATCCCTGAAGTGTTTCACCTCCACCATTTCCTTTGACAGTCTTTCACAGAATTTCCACTGATTAATTGTTAGGCTGAGTATGCCTGAACTAAGTCGTTAATTTTGCCTGAAAAGGCGTAATTCCAGAGCACTTTCTCTAGCAAGATGATATTGCCTGCATTATTAAATACTTTCTCTAGTGCCTGTCATCCATAAACTCCCGCTCCCCAAGCACAGACACCTCCTATTTACCTATTTACCTGCAGTACACGAATAGAGATAATAAACTAAGATGAGATTTTGTACTTCAAGTGTCCTTTGATGAAGCGGTTTGTTTTTCTGAATCTGAAATAGCAATAAATGATGAGTGTTTTGAAGCTTTTTGTTGTGTTAGAAGAGAAATGGCTCATATTTAACTTTTTGTACACAAATTATTACAGAATTTAACCAGAGTCCTCCTTTTCCCTGGAAGAACTCACAGGTCTGTTAATTGCGGCCTGACAATAATGAAGTGAGTTGGAAGAATGATGAGATAGTGAAAATAAAAGTATTTAAAATATAATTCTTTTTGCTATAAAAAGTCATGGTATATAGACACTTTTGGCAAGCAGTTTATTTTCATTTTAAATTAAAGTATAACATAAATAAAGGTTTCATTCTATTGGCATTTGCAATGACCTGAATTTATCTGGTGTGATTTTACACTAATGTAATAAATTGCTGCAGCTTTTTCCATGGACATTTAAGTCAAAAGAATATAAATTCTTAGCATCAATAAAAGAAATAAGGAGCCAGAGCCTCATTCATTTAGGAAGTGTTCCCAGCACACTTGTTTGCCTGAAAGGATCCATATTATTTATTGGGCGATGTAAAGCAATATAGGATATAGTCATCGCCTGTTTAACACTTAATAAGTGCGATGCTTATGATTTTAATGTTCTGGGTATGAACATAAGTGTGGTCACACAAAGCTTACATCATTATGAGGTTATAACGAAAAGTAGCACGAGTTTACATACCGACAATTTCTTCTGACCACAGTAATTGAAATTTATTGGGACCTAAGTGCTCAACCACTGCATCTCCAAAGAAATCCTCCGAAATCTGATTCAGCTAAGAGTTTAGGTATTTGCTCAGTTTTGACCATGACAGTATTTATATACTTATCCTCCTGTCCTGAGAAGCAATTATATCAATGCTTGCAATCCATTCAAGGGAGGAAAACAAGGAGCTTGCTGTGTTTTCTCAGTTTGTGTTCCATATGCACCAGTGAATTTGCAGAAGGATTAAAAATTGTTCTGATAATTCATTCTGGGGGGTGGTGCTAATACCTTGCATCTAAGTGAGGAGTGGAGGTCATGGTAGCAAGTGTGTGAGGCAAGCTGATGGGAGTGAGAGTCCTCAGGAAAGATAGGCTAAAATGTGGCTCACCTCAAGTGCTTATAGGTGAAAGCACACTTGACTGGAAAACAACCAGGAGTTAGTTTCCTGTGCAGACACTGATGTATGGCACTGTTGGAATAACTGAGATACAATGGGGTGGCTTGGATGACTGGCCTTCTCCGATGCATGGAGACTGGCTCTATATGAAAGGCATTATGGAAGATAAGGGAAGAGGTATCTTTTTACATGAACCAACAGCTTTAATGCATGGAGCTTTTCTATGGAATGACAAATAGGGCCTTTTGGAGCAGGATCAAGGAGAGGCATTTAAGCCAATTAACATGCGGAAGTCATTGTAGCCGCCTTGTATCTCTTGGATCTGCTATTCATTAACACAGAAAAATTAGTCAAGGAGATGATCATTGATGACAGCCTTGTCTATAGTAGAGTTAAAAATACTGAGGGAAGCGAGGAAGGCAAGCAGAAGACTGCAATTTCTGAAAAGGGGCTTTGGTTTGCAAGGTAATATACTTCTCAAAGGTAAATAGCTCTTTAATAAACCCCCAAAAGTTAATGGAGCACATATATCTGAATTAAGAACTCTCCTTCTGTTTTCTCAAGGGGAAACTTCCTCTAAGTCACGAGGACTTCAGTGGAAGTCAGGCACAAATGGATTGAATGTCTGTGAGGTAACCCTACTCCATTAGATTTTCAAATTATTTTGTAACATTTTTGCACTGGTGTCAGTAAAATATTACTTATTTGGCATTCTTTTAAACAGGCATGGATTGCCCAGATTTGAATGAAAGTACAAGCTGGCCAGCAAAACCAGGCAGTGTGATGGCTGAGAAGGCAGGAATCCTGCTTGGCTTTAAATTCTAGATTGTTTGATTTTGGAGCCATCCTCTACTTTGCTTTGTTATGTGTATAAATGACAGGCACTGAGAACTGGTGCTGCTGGCAGAGCAAGGAACATGAACCCTTGTGACAACAGCTGTGAGCTTTCTTCTGAGCAGATGCAGACCTTAAAAGCATCCTCAGCTGGTGCTGTGAATTTAATAATTATTTAAATGTGTTGATGAATAATTGAAAGATAACCAGTAACATGTTCATCAGGACTACTTGGAAAATAGGCAAGAACATCTTAGAAGAACCTCTATTTTTATGAAAAGTAAGGGACATGAAGACAGCAGAAGGTGGACTCAACAGGAGTGGGCTGCAGAAAGCTATAAGCTAAGCAGTACAGGTATATGCCCATTATCTGCAAGATGTGGAGAGATGAAGAGCCACGTGGAATTAAAATGAGTCCAATTATTATTTGAGATGGCCGAATACAAATTAACCATATCTGCCTTAGTAAGTCCATGAACTAAAAGGGTCAGAAGCTGTGAGGTTGCTTTACAGATATGCTTATCTCATTCTGCTACTTCTCAAGCATTCTGTTTTGGCCACTGTTGAATTGGCTGTTGGACTAAATGGACTTCTAGCATGATTCTGTGTCTTGTATGTGCTTAACTGTTTTACAGATAATTCAGTGAGCAGAAAAGTAAGTTTATTTTTTGAGTTAGTCATTGCAAGAACTCTAAAGTTTGTTGTAATGTGTGCTCTAATATGTGCTTGTTATATGAACGTATAACTACATAGAATATTTCTCAACCCATAGCCTTAGTGTTTTACAGAATACAGATGAAAAACTTGAGTTGAATTTGAAATACTAGTAACACTATTGTTGAAACATGAGGCACATCAGCTTTCACTACATATATTTGACAGTACTTGATATTGTTCTATAAAAGAAATAAATATCAGACCAGAAAAGAAAGGGTACCATTGTGAGAATTTTAAGACATGGACAATTAGAAGACACACCTGACAGTGGCAGAGCATTCTTTAAAACCTTGCTAGTTTTCTTCTTGTGACACATGTTGATTTACAGACACAGGCACAAAAAGGAGGGTGATTAAGGAATTTATTTGCATTTGTTGAACACTGCAGGCAAATGTCTTCAGTATTTAACCAAGAGATCAATGAAAGCAAATTGTATACTGACAACGAGCTAGTTACTTCCCTTCAGGTGAATTGCTGCTTTAGGTACTCAACTGTTACCAGAACAGTTCTCCCTCTTTATTTTCCTTTATTTCCTGCACTCATTTTCCTCCCTGTCTTTATTACCTTTCCTCCAAGAGCTTCCTTAAAAGGTAAGACTGGAATTACTTAGAAACGCAAAACACCTAGTTGCTACCATGTCATATATCAGTCAAGCTGCAGTAAGGAGTTGTATGTTTCAGTTTCATATGTGTTGATAATGGTAACTTCAATATGAAGTGTAGAGCCCAGTATATAGGAACGTATTTTGGCAGGGTCTGTATGAAGTCTCCCCAGAAGGACAGCGCCATTTCACTTATGATGCCATTTTGTCCTTTGTGGAGCTAAGAATTTACCAAGTGTTGCTACTAGCCAGGACGAGAGGGGACATACTCCCTGCAAAAAGGATGTCAGCATGTCCAAGGAGGTGGTACATTTTTTCAGGTCCGTAAGGTCAGTCTGACATTCTATATGACTTTGTTCATAAGATGTGGGTAGCAATGAGAGAAATGCCTCTCGTGTCATATTCTCTCCTAGTCATGGGAAATGTGTCGGTAATTGTGAAATTCTTTAAGTAGCTACCAAGCTGGATGCAGTGCATTTCAAGTCACTGTATACCTTAGAAAATTATAATCTTTTCGTCTTTTGTGCCCTTGTAGTTAGGAAAGTGGGAGCACATCATCAGCTTACAGAGTTCTACATGAGAATTATTTGGGCAGGTTTTTTTTTCCTGTAGGGTTATAGATAAGGAGCCTTTGATCATTCTTAGCCAAATTTGTGAAATCCTGAATTGTACACCTGTAAACCTTGAGAAGTTCATCCATGCAGCAGATGACCAGCTTACGACATCATGGCAGCATTTAGAGAAGCCACAATCTCTTGTTTCTCTACCAGCCTATGTATTGCTACTGCCAATTCTGTCAAGAGATGGCCTCGTTTGCAAAGCTCTCATGTACCAGTCAGTCTTACTAGGGCTTGACAGATCATTCTTCTCCAGGAATAAAACAGTATTTTCCGCAGCTATCTTCAGCAGTTACTCCTCCAGGTGAAAACAAGGAAACAACAGAGAAACAGTTTCAAATTAAGAAGGAATTGTAAAAAAAAAAAAAAAAAAAAAAAGATCAAAATATATACTTAAATATAAAGTGCATCATACTGCCCTTTGTATGAATCCTGGCATGTCCTAGAAGCTCTGATCTGTGGTGTAGGATCCTATTGTGCTTTGTGCTCTACAAGCATAAACCAAAAAAAATTTCCTGTAACATGCTATTATCCTATGCCATTGTATGTTCTGAAAATCACTTTACAAAAGACTTCTAAGAAAATGAATAATCATTCTTTGTCCTGGTATGCACCTTTCTTAGTTAAGAGATCTATAAATATTCTCTTGAAAATTGATTTTTTAAAAATTTCCATAGAGAATGTTTTTGGGAAGTTCTTTATTTCCAGGCAATTTTATTACTTTCAAGAAATATGATTTCAGAGAAAATTTTGTTACCAGAACTAATTGCATTAATGCAGAAGCAAAAAGTAGTAGCGGAAAAAAACATAATACTGTGTAACTAAAAGAACTTACTAAGTGAGCTCTGAAGACATGCCTATAAATACGAGAAGATGCTAGAAAAGTAAGTTTCTTAATTACAAATTTATTTCAGTCTTCATTATGCATTGCAAACATTTTTGCCCCAAAAACTAAAGGTTATGCTTCCATTGATTTTACTACACCCTGTTGATTATTTATTAAATGCTGTCATAATAGCATGGTAAAATACACTTGATCAAAGAGACCTGTAGGGCAAGATATAAATCAATGTAGCAGTTTTTGCAGGAAGAAAATTATAGCAGTTCAGGTACACAAAGGATTTGTGCCTGTGTCCTAGTCATGTTGGTTAATTCTCAGTATGCCTTTGATGGACATTTGCAATAAGAGACACTATCGGGAATTACTGTATCCAGTAATAAGAACCTGAGAAGAATGGTCTGGGGTCAGATCAGATGTTCATCTAGTCTGGCATCCAGTGTTTGTAGCACCTACTTAGAAAAGACAGCAACAGTGATATTTCCTCTGGCATGTTAATCCAATTTCTGTGTTTAGTGGCTTAAGTGTATCCTGATATAAAATCCATTTTATGAGTCTGGATATGCTATACTATTAGTTTATCTATATTCTTTCTTCCTTCTGTTGGATATTTATCTGCAATTTTTTAATTTCTCACATAGTCCAGGAACATTATATGAAACAGAAAGGTTAAAGTCTGAATGGAGGTGAGAATGTGTGGTTCAGCCACTTCAGTTGGATCATCATAAATATCCCAAAAGGATATGGGTAGCCTTTGCACATCACATCAGTGGACATATACATCACATGCTTCTGTGCATAAAGCCATACTTATGATTTCTCATACAATACATTTTTTAATCATTCTGCTTATGAGCCCAAGAGAATAGAGGTATACACATGTATTTACATACATATACATATATATTTGCACACTTTTAATGATTTCCAAAATCATCTCTGCACATGTGACCTTTTATGGATTTCTGTAACTCTAAAACTGGAAAGAAAGAACAAAGAAGGAAATTCTTTGAATACTAAATCTGGTGTAAAGCATTTCCCAAAATACTGTAAGAAATGTAGAGAAATGTGTAAGAGAAAAAGTTCAACTGTTAGCTTCAAGCAGAAAAGTTTTTTTCTTTATTATGTAACTTACTATCAGAAATAGTTATTGGTATGATATCAAGGAATTCTTTGTTGGACTGCATCAATTAATCACAATTCCACAAAGCTGAGCTCCCTGCTTGAAGTAGCTGCAGCTCCGGCTTCAACTCTAGCAGCAGCTGCCAAGCAATAGGCTGGAAAAAGTATTAAAAAATATAGAACAGTTAGGGTTGGAAAGGTCCTTAAGACAATGTAGTTCCAACCCCCCTGCCATGAGCAGGGACACCTCCCACTAAACCATGCCACCCAAGGCTCTGTCCAGCTCAGCCTTGAACACCACCAGGGATGGAGGATTCACAACTTCCCTTGGCAACCCATCCCAGTGCCTCACCACCCTTACATTAAAGAATTTCTTCCTTATATCCAATCTAAACTTACCCTGTTTAAGTGAAACAAATTGCAGTTATCTCCTGGATCAAATAACAGTTTTTATTCCATCATTAGTAGGTTAAGAATTCCTCACCTTCCAGATTCTTTGGTCTTGCTTCAAATATGCTTAACTTCCTTATACAAGATGAAAAAATTGCTGAGATCATCTATCACTTTGTTTTTTCTCATTTGTGCTCATTTTCCTTTTATTCCTATAGGTGTTGTATTGCCATGACATAATTCCAGTCAGTTATTTGCAGGCTATTAGTCTGAAAAGTAACAGATAATATGTATTTGACAGCAACTAATTGGGTTGGTAATCCATAATTTGTTGATAGCAGTAGACATAGAGCATTAAGGGATTGTAAATGAAGTGCTGAGGTAGTGATAATTGCAAACTCAGCAGCATTGCCAGAGTTAAGGACTCAAGTCTGCTTTAAAGTCTGTTTTCAGTGGTTTATGCAATTCAGCTCGGCTAATTTGCAGTTGAAAAATTACATGGAAATTGTCAGCTCAGATGCGGATTTCCTTCTGAAAGAGGTTCAAACAAGAACCTAGGACACAGCAACATTAGAGAGGAAGTTCATTTTGCCAGATATGATTAAGTAATAAATCAGGCAAAGGCATTTACAGCTTCCAAGAATTTATTTTTGCATGATTTGCAGCTTTGTTTTTAAACTACATTATCAATGAAAAGGTACTTTTTGTTACCACATCATGAAGCTGGTTGTCAAGAAGCAGGCACTTCACATAAATCAATGAAATGGCAGTGGTACAGAATGGTGTGGGACCACAACCAGAAAAGAACAGTTTAACTTTGGAATTGGTTCTTGGTCCTTGTATGAATAGCTGTAAATGGCTACTGTTAACATTATTCACTATTAGGCAACATGGAGGCTTGGTCTCCTAAGCGGTTACAGTAGGTGAAAGCAAAGAGGGAATTAGCAGTGCCTCTAAATCTTCAAATTGATATTAAATGAAGTTTTCAGCAGTGATGTGGCTGTATTTCTTAGAATGTCAGATCACTTTATGGGCCTTCGCTCACTTCGTTTGGAGCTTTCTCTGTATTGCGAATTCAGAAGTTGAAGAAGAGGTCACCAGCCAATCAACACAGCAAATTGATTGTAATTACTCCAGTCCCCAAAGGTAATAACATTTTCCTTCGAGTGACAGGGCTGCATAGCCTTGTGGTAACCAAGGTCACTGAACAACTTCAATCCTATCTAAATATTGCACCATGGGAAAGGAAATCCTGCTCTAAGACCTTTTTCTTGATTAAAACCTTTGGAGTTCAACTTCAAGTCCTTGCTCAGTTCAGATTCCACTTTGGTGTATTTATCATCTTATACTGTATGCATGTTCTTACTTTTATGTATTTATTTTATCAGAAAAAAAGTAAATGAATGGATTAGGTATTTGATATTGAATGTTACTTTTCTGTGATGTAATGAAACGTCATCTTCTGGATTATGCTTTTTCCCTTCAGGATCCTTTGGCTGCTATTTTACAAATGTGCTATTGAAGTTGTAGGGACAGATAATATGTTTGGCTTTAATAGGGAACTATGCTTACACCAAATAGAACAAATTTGCAATCATTTCTTTGGGCACTCATCTCTTTAGTTGCGATCTCAAGGTTCTTATGTAGCTGGCATTCACAGTGATGGGATTTGCTTCTCAGAGGTTGTAACATGAAATATAAAGTGTTACAGGCAGTAGTGACCTTGGCAGCACAACATTCAAGCTTTTTTCAATTATAAGTAGAAATCGGATGTATTTTGCTGATGTCACTTTATTTATAGAATCTGCTTTCCTTAATATGGGGTGAATTAAATAAGTGTGTTTTATGCTAATTACCTCAAGTCTTTTTCCACTAACTCCTGGCACCTCTTATTGTAATAACCTCTTATTACTGGTTCTGAGTTTGCACTGATCATATTATGCACTTTATGGGAACTTAGCATGTAGTGGTGTCTGAATGCTTGGTCCCAGTTTATTACTGTGTGAAAAGAGCTTTAATTAGATGGACAAACTTGAATTCTGTGAATGAAACAGCTACCTTTGTGGCACATTTTATTAATAACATTCCTTGGTCAGCTATACTGAGCTAGGTACTCAGCTATGAGCCTTGGTTCTCTCTGTGCACTAATACTGACAAAGCCTAAGTAACCTCTCATGCTTAAAGTCTACAAAAATAATATAGCATGTTTGACACTCCTTTCCCTGTCTTACTCTCCACTCTCCCCTCTCTCCCCTAGTGGGTGTTGCTGTGTGCTTTTTTCTCTTTTATGTAAATGTATTCTGGCTTAAATAGAAAATACTGTATAGTGCTGGTGGTAGTTTGGATTCTTGATGGAAATAGTATGCACTTTTTGTGTGTATGCAACCTGAAGGAAATGAGAGGGGCTGCTGGTGAGAAATTGTTACTTGTACTCAGTACTTTTTTCTTGAAATTAAGTAAAGAATAGGTGGATAGGTGTTACTGCTGCCAGTTTTAAGGGGGCTGTTCTAAATAAAATAATCATCTCTATTAGAATGGTATGGAAAAAAAAAAAAATAGGGGTGGGAATTTCCAAGGACTTTCAAGGATGCTGTTTTCCAGAATCTGCTTCAGAAACTGAAACTTCATGAGGTCTGTGTTGCGAGTTAACCGTGTGGGTTAATCTCTGTTCTTTAGAGCTGCACTTAAGTGTCTTTGGTTTTCTTCTGGACTAGTACTGTAGAATGGGAGAATCCTCAGAAAAATCAGTGCCCTTCAGAAAGAGGGCCTGCTTGGTGTCAGTGAATTCCACTGGTGTTTTATGTTTTACACAATAGTGGCAGAATTCCATATTTTGAGCACCTTTCAAAAGTAGGTCCATGCTCTGCTATGACTGCCCTTGTGAAGACTGCATAAATCTCTTACAAAGTACATTCATGGTGCAACCAAGGGAACTTGCCAGTTTTCCTTTCCAAAGCGTGTAAGTAAACTACAACCATAGAAACGTGTTACCTCTGAAGAGAGGTGTAACTTGTGTATCTTCTTGATCTATCTTATTGGTAAATGTTATAAGACACTTGAGCTGTCTTATTTTTCAGGCAAAAATGAATGAGCAGATTTTCCTGAATGAAATGCAAATCCTTGAATTTGGTCTCGATTTCTTCTCAAGTTCCCAATTAGCTTTTAAAGATCTTTGCTGGCACTGTTTACTTTGCTTCAATCAGTTGCATATCTCTAAGAATTTTAACATATTTCTCTGTTGCTGTGAGAATTCATACTCATTACTGTATCCTTATGTGTTGCATGAAGTACCTGGTAAATTGCAAATTATGCTCTTTTCCCCACATGGACAGCTTCTACGCTCTCCTGACTTAGATTTGTGCTCAAACAATGAAGTTGAAGAAAATGTGGAATTATCAAAAGATCTTTGTTAATTCACTGTCTTCACTTAGGATTCTGACTCCTTAAACTACACAAATTAGATTTAGATAACAAAGGGAACCTACACTTAAAAACTGCTAGCATATA
Organism: Psilopsiagon aymara; assembly: GCA_024733675.1. Taxonomy (NCBI): domain Eukaryota; kingdom Metazoa; phylum Chordata; class Aves; order Psittaciformes; family Psittacidae; genus Psilopsiagon; species Psilopsiagon aymara. Next base: position 13,233 of record JANRGW010037557.1, read on the forward strand.
ACTGTTACTGGTTTTATTTGAGTTGGAAAGGTGAGGAAACAACCCCACAGCTCTCCAAAGCTTGAAAAACACTAAAATCTCCCAGTTCTTTGTCCATACTACATTACTCTTTGTTGGTGATTAAAGCTTTTCAGATTCCTGCTCTCAATTTCATGGCTATTTAATCCAAATCGGATTTTAAGCATACCCTGTGGAATAATAGGATTTGCCTACAAAGGGAAATTGTTGCTAGTAAGGTAAGCTTATATTCATCTATGTAATTTACTGTAAGTGCTCTCTCTATACTAAGTCCTTGCATAGACAATTTTAGAGCATGTGACCACCATATGTAGTGCAGAAGTACCCATGCTAGCTTCAGAATTGAAGCAGTACAGTTGTGTCATAGCTGCATTGCAATGAAGTTGATGTAGCTATACTCCTTTTAGATTGATCTGGTTAATTAGTCCATTATCTCTGCATATATAAATTGTATTCAACCATCCAGCTAAGTTATTGCACCCAAGTGCATCATGAAGTATAGTTTGTGCAGTGTCATTAATACATAACAAACACAAGAGATTATTCTTTCCACAGATAATGTACTTCATAATGTCAGGTCAGTGTCCAGCTTTGTCAGAGGTAGCTGCAGGCTGTCTCTGCTCTATGCTGACAAATGTTGTACATATGCTCTTTCTGTGTTTTTCAATAAAATTGTGTGTAATCTTGCTTGTATTAAGCTAGGATTGTTTGTAGTGGGTAATTCTCACAAAGTATCAAGTACACTGCATATTTCACACCTGTAAGTGTACGGTAAAGCTTCTCTGTTTAGGCAAACTAGCAGTCTTCAGGATAGAGACTGTGTGTTCTTCATTGCCTCATCAGTTTACCTGAAGGCATTTCTGGGAGTGGCGACTAGAAAGATGTTAGATTTCAAATCCATAGAATCCCCCACTGAAGTGCTGCAGCTGTTGAACAGTTCAGAAACATTTGTATAGTGGCAGGAGAGTATTTTATTTCTCTGTTTAGAATCTGTGGAAAGAATAATCTCTTGTGTTTGTTATATATTAATGACACTGCACAAACTATACTTCATGATGCACTCAGGTGCAATAACTTAGCTGTATGGTTGAATACAATTTAAATATGCAAAGAGAATGGACTAATGGACTGTCTTCAAGGATCAGCTAATGACTTTATTTATAATTATGTCATACTATCTAAATTTGTGAAGATTGTATTCGTCACATTGTTTTGTTGAACTGTAGCATTTTAGATTTAATTATGAAAGGACCTTGGTATTTGTGGAAATATGTTATTCTGATGTGTTTGTTTTGTCCTGAGACCTGTTTGTGAGTTCTGAGCCTCTCCTTTGATGCAAAGTTTAATCTGAGGAACAGTTTTTAGTGGAAGAAAACCAGTATTGTGTAGGGATGTTGAGTCCAGTGTTGGCTTCTGTATGGTGGGCATTCTTTTCTCTTCAGACCAGTTAATTGGCAATGCAGGTTTTAATAATTTTGGGGACTCATAGTTACACAATTAACTTGCAGATGAAAATTGTTCTCACCTCCTTGAATATTCTCCTAGAATACCAGCTGAACAGAAGCACCAGGGACTGATGGAAAACTCCTTATTTCCTAGCGATTAATTGCTATGTTGTAGGCAAAGCTTGTCCATCTATTTCTGAAAAAGTTTATGGCCTAGAACATCTAGACCGTCCACGTTCTGACAAATAGCAACATAACCAATTGTGTGTGTTGTGGCCCCAAGGGGTATTTGCTGCCCTTGAGGAATTTTCATTCCTTCCAAATTTTATTTAAATGTAGTTTGTTTTTATCTCTCCATAGAGATTTTCACAGACACTTCTATTCATATACAATGGAAGATATTTGTTTTTCTGATACTTTCAATCATTTCAATCAATGCAATTGTCATCTGCTAGTTAAAAATAGGCTTGGACATAGCTAAATTTTTTCATTTACAATCTGCTGGGCTTGTTTCTATTTCATTTTGCTGCTCTCCCATCTCCTTTTATTCGTTACAGGAAATTTAAATACCCTATTTAGTCTGACTATAATGTTCACGTCCTTTGTATTTTTAAAAGCAGTCATCTCTAAGAAGTCATTAGATTTAATGTTAACCTTTAATGTAATCTGTGAACATGATTAATTATTCTATAAGTTGTCTGAAGTTTGTATATGACATTTATTTGCCAGATCTGTCATTGATTAGCAGCATAGAGGTGCATTTATAGTGTCAGGACAACATGTCCATTTTCTGAGGTTTTGAGGATGTTTCCATGAAGTGGTTTTGGTCTTACAGTGCTGTTTTTCTTACTCTTGAATATTTTCCAACTAATATCAAACATGGCAGGACTCCAGCTTGGAGTTGGAGTCATACTGTTTACTCATGCTGCTCAACTTAAGTTTCAAGCACTGTAATACTTTTTTAAAACATTTTTTTCCTGGAAGAGCTGGAGGTGTTAAACATTTATCACTTTACTTTTCAGTATCTTTTCCTTCCAGAACTCACTGGGTACTGTGGAACATGAGTCGGTGTCATGATTTGCTGCAAGAGCATCTGTGACTCAGTAGACAGCCTGCTTAATAAATGTTTATTGATTTAAATTACAGATTATACACATGCATGAGATATTGAAATAAATTAAATCAGAGCTGGTTATGCATCTGTCTACACTTGACTGTATGTCTGAAATGATTATGGCAATATTTGAAGCAAAGCAAAAGGGTTAACAGGTGGAGGGAGTGGCTGGTGGATTGCTGAGTTTCTTTCTGAAGGTGCTAATCAGCTGCAGCAGCCCTAGGAAGTGGTTTCTGATTCTACTCCCAAAGGCTGAAGACAGCTTTTCAAGTGCTTACTTTGTGTATATTTTCAAGGACCTTTACCTTGCAGGAAAGTACTACAGGCTACAGCTGGTGCAAGCAGAAGTAAAGGCATTGACCGTATGACCCAGCAGTAAGTTTGGCTTTATGCCTCTCTGCTTTGTGACATATTTCCATAGCCATATTGTATGAGAAATTAATTTTTCTCACCATCAATAAGCTGTTGACTCTAATCAACTATTAGTGGTACAGATCATGTAGCTATAACAATTTTCTTACGCATTTTGTGCACAATTACAGTTTTTCTTATTATTGTTCCTGACCTTTATCCTTCATCTGTCCCCAAGCGATTGGTTTAGAAGTCTGTCACATATGGAGGGCCTAATTATGTTCATAACAAAGGCCCATCTGAAAGCTCTATTTTTTTTAAATCACTGCCTTTCAGTGATGATTTCTAGACTCTATTGCCAATAACTGCACTTCTGTATGACTGCTTTAACTATTTGAAATAATACAGATATAACTCAGGCACAATTTATCTGTGGGATTTACAGTTTCATATCATCTGTTTCAGAAGTTGTGTTCCTAAGGTAAGCTGTATTTATTGCAGAGTGATGTGTAGAGTAGATAGCAGTATTATTTTGTGTTAGTTTTATGAAGTATCCAGTTTTGCTGATCATCATGTTCTGCAGTATACAACAGTGGATCGTTTTTATGATTGTGCTTACAAATGGAAACAAGTTTGCAGTTCCAGCTCTGTGATACTTTTCAACACTAGCTTGCCCCCAGAGTTCACTTAAGCAATCTTTAGGATCCAATTTTTAGGTGATGGCTAGATGTTTTAGGATTAATATTTCTGCTTTTTCAACTTCAGAGGTCTTGTACAGACCTTACACAGTTATAGTCATAACCAGCTGTTTCTTCCTGAAAAAAATTCTGTTTTTCTTCCACATGAGTTAATCCTGTGATTCTCTAGCCTCACAGTACTTTCTAAGGTAACAAATGGAGGACGCCCAATGATGACTGAAGTGATGTACATAGAGGGTTTCTTACTTCTGTACTGTTGTTATTATCTGTGTTTAAGTGAGTTCTGCTTGATTTTTATGAGGAGCCTGCACATCTGATCCCACATAAAGAACCCAAATCGCATAGCAAGGTGAGGTATAAGATGAAAAACAGACATCAACATTTCCTCTTAATTGGCTTCAGAGTTAATGTTGGCAGGACAATCAGAGCAGCATAACTGTACCCATACACTTGCATAGCTTACATGTCCCACTCAGGGTTGGGGGTGTTGCTATCAGCCACCCCGAAGGGGCATGGAACACTCCAGGATGTTTGTTTAAGGATGAAGATGCAGCCAGCTTAGAGCACTTTGTGCTGTTAGAGCTGCCCCCATGGGCTTGACTGTGGTTCTAACTTTTCTCAGTGAATATCACAGAATCATAGAAAGGTTTTGGTTGGAAGGGACCTTAAAGACCATCTAGCGCCAGTCCCCTGCCACAGGCAGGGACGCCTTCCACTAGATGAGGTTACTCCAACCCGTCCAGCCTGGCCTTGAACACTTGCGGGGATGGGGTGTCCACTGCTTCTTTGGGCAACCAGTTCCAGGATATCACTACCCTCATAGTGAAGAACTTTTCCTTAATGTCTAATCTAAATCTACCCACTTTCAGCTTAAAGCCTCTCCTTCTTGTCCTGTCACATGCCCTTGTAAAAAGCCCGAGTGAAAGCCAGCAGGCATAAGGTGTGGGAGGCAGGAGATGGATGAGAGGCCATGATGAGGCGCTTGATGTGGTTCTGTGTAATTGAGTTTCTCATTTCCACACGTGTTGTACAGGTGAGAGTACTGGTAAGCTTGAATGGTGACCTGGGCAAAAGAGCTGGTCCAACTGAATCATGGAATTAACTAGGTTGGAAAAGACCTTTAAGATCATCAGGTCCAACCATTACCCCAGGACTAAGTCCACCACTAAACCATGTCAGCAAAGGCCTCATCTACATTTTTTTTTGAGTATTTCCAGGGGCAGTGATTCCACTGCTTCCTTGGGCAGCCTGTTCCAATACCTGATCACCCATTTGGTGAAGAAATTTTTTCTAATATCCACTTTAAACCTCCCCTGGCACAGCTTGAGGTTATTACCTCTTGTTCTATCTCTTGTTACTTGGGAGAAGAGACCAATCTCCGCATCATTACAACCTCCTTTCAGGTAGTTGTATAGAGTAATAAGGTCTCCCTGAGCCTTCTCTTCTCCAGGCTAAACAACCGCCAACTCCCATCCTCACACTTTTATGTTTAGAACATATGGAGTTGTATGCTTTGCTAAAAAATGAAGTTGAATCAGTTCCACTGTCTGATTTACAGGCTGATTTGGCACAGGCTGATGGTGAGGAAGCTGGTGTGAAGGTGAGGCAAGGAGAAAGAGCAGTGACTGGCTTAAGCTGCTTGTTGGACTGTATTCCCAGTGTCTTTATAGAGTTGCTTAGTTGTCGTGATGCTCCATCTGATTTGTACATTTATACATGAGAGAATATCATTAATTCCTTATAATTATTTTACATTTGAGTTTATGTAAATTTGTTTTCTCATATAGTCTTTATCTGACTGCAGTCTAAAGAGTTTTCTCCTGAATCTTCATAAATACTTTGCTCACTTGGTATTTTGGATCTAAATCTCTTGCTTGTAGATATATTAATTTAACTTACTGAATGGTTTTATTCCATTTAGTATATGAAGATGAATATTCATGTTATCAAAAAGTGAAGTTTAATGTTCCCTGTTTAGTCAACTATGATGTCTTTTACTAATTATACTGGCTGACAGATGAGTTTTGGAAACGTCAGCTGCCTTCCATGAGTCTTTGGTACCATTCATAGACGTAATTACTAATAATGCTTACTTCAGAAAGGTGTGGCATAGCTTAATTAATGTTTGCAAATTATTCTGAAATTGTAAGATGCCAGATAGTCTGGTGCAGCAATTAATGTTGCCAGTGTTAAGTATCATCCAATTTCTGTATTACATATTCATGTTCTTTAACAAGGGAAAGGAAGCAGAATGCAATGTTCACTGATGTTTTTAAGTCTTTTATTACAGCTAATGTCTTATTAATAGCCTGGAAAGCTTCTTTGGAAATATGAGGTTTAGTTCTTTTTCTGATACTTTTGAAGTCTAAAGACTGTAAAGAGGAGCTATTACTGCTTCATAAACAGTTTCTGGGATGGATTTGCAGATTTACTCATGTCTTATCTTGGGGTAGTCCTAGAAATACTATTTCATGAAAATGTAGAGTATGTTTGCTATCAATTTTTTATGCTTTAGATTTACAGCAAATTCCTAGTTTATTCAGAAGGTGTCCTGCTGTGGAATGCTTGCTATATAACATATGCTTGTTTCTTTGGTAACTCAGACTTCATTACTGATTTGAAATGAATCTGCAAGTGCAGTATTACTATGCTTTGAAAGCATTAAATGACATTTGTAGTTCCTCTGTTCTGCTTTACAATGTCTATTGGGTTTTTTTTTTGTTAATTTTCTGACACCAGCTTTATCTCTACCGTTCATGATTTTGCTTGCCACACCAGAGATAATTTTCTGTTGAGTCAGCTCCATTCCGTTTTCTGTATAAATTCCTATGCTAAGTCCTTTTTACTCAGAGATCTTTAGAACTATGCTTTGTCTTCACCATTTACCATCTTTACTACACTGTTGTTTCTCTTCAGTTCTCATGGTTGCATTATAATGGTCTCTATTTGGTTCTTGTCTTGCAAAATTTTCTCACTGAAGATTGCCTAAGGAGGTTAGAAATGGAATTATCAGGAAAAGGTGTTTTTTGGTGGGTTTTTTTTTTTTTTCTTGAAATTAGGTGTAATATAGGAAAAGAATGGTCAATCTTGTGGCTGAGATAAAGCAGGATTTAGAAGAATCTATGTATTACTGCAGGAAATTTGGTACTAGTGTGAGTGGCAGAGATGTCTACATGAAAAAAATACTTCAAAGTAACCTTATCTGAGGTATGGGCAGGTGTGTCATTAATAAACTTGGAAGGAAAAAAGAACAGAAATTTGCAGTGTTCAAACCATTTATGCAACTGAAATGAGAATGTAAGCCATATATAAAAGTTATTGAGGAAAATAAAATTGATCTCTAAAATTTACTCAGTGCATTGCTGTAGAGCAGACAAAATATATTATAAAATTATTTTTTAAAAAAGACATTATGCAAATTGCATTTTAAATAAGTGTAGAAATTGTCATACAGTTTTAACTTGAGAAAAACAGTGATAGAAGAATCTGGAGTTCTGCTACAATTGGTATTTGCGTCCATGCTGATTTGGCACACTTAGTACTAGACAGATTGCTAAAAATGAGTTCAGTAAAAACTGTTGAAAATTACTGAGATATTGAGAATGTACCAAAAAGTAATTGTAGCATGGCTATAATTAAAGATGATATTGTTTACAAATGCATCAAGAAGGGAGCAAGACTTAAACAATTGTATGGATTGAATACAAAACTATTTTAAAATATATTAAAATCATTAAAATACAACACAACATGATTTTCAACACAAAAGACTGAAGGCTACAAGTTCTTTATATATTTTTGTAACAGAAATTGCTTCATAAAACAAACTACCTGGATAAAGTAAGAGGGGAATGAAAATTTCTACAGGCACTACACTTCAATAAGCACATGAACACTGGCATAGAAGTGGAAAAAGAAATGTTGGCTTGTTGGATGTAGACAGTAAAACAATCCCAAACACAATGATATTGATTTTGATTGCAGAATTTCGATGTCTGATGTGACGTGCATTAATAAAAATCAAGTTGTGGGCAGGTTGCTGCCATTTTCTTTCCATGTGAAAGCATAATTCTCCTGGGTAGTTTCCTGTGATTTTACTGCCACTATTTGTGAATGTGATTTTGTTGGGACGGTTGAGTTAGGTACTTCTTGTCAGCCATGAGCCTATGCTATACCTTCTCAGTGTAAAAATGAAAAGTTGAGATCATAACCTCACACAGTTAAGTGGGTGTCCACATTGCAAACTGCGTCACTTCTGAATGGCCTAGTGGTTTCTCTAACACACTTGCCTGTCTTCTCAGCAGTCTGCTGAGATGAAAACAAAGAACTAGAGATTTCTGTTGAATCAGTACTCCATCACAGGTAAATGAGTATTTTAATTTCTTTCATTGGTGTTTTCTAAATTTCTCTAGTACTGTCCCATTTTTCACCTGCTATAATAGGATTCCTTCAAGAATAAGAATGGCTAAACTGTCCTCTCAGATATCATGGTAGGAGGTGATGTTCAGGATTCAGCATATGTGCACTGTGTGGTGTTCAGAGATTGAAGTGAAGTTTGGCTCATTGTGTTTCTGCAGTGGAACCTCAAGTGCAGAACAAAAATCAGTCAGGATGTCTAAGCTGTTGTAAATAATACAGATATTCAGTATGGCTACATTAGTACTATTTTTTTCAGTTACGAAGATTCCTTCTTACTTTGAGACACATTTTTCATTTCATCATTAAGGCCTGTCTTGTGTATTCCATTTCTCATTTCCCCCTGTATTAGTTATTCATAACCTTTATATTTCTATGATTAGCACAGGCTACAACATTGTCTTTCTTTTTATCTTGCTCATTTTTACTCCAGCAGTGAAATCCACACTGAGTAGACTGAAGCAAATTCTTCATCATGTAATAGCTTACATAGCCCTTAATGTAGAAAGTACCTTTTTACAATTCACTTATTCAGTATTTTTCTGTATAGTGCATATAGACCTTGTGCATTCACTTGATTTATATACATCTTCTAAAACCAGACGCACTTTTCAAATTCTGTACAGTAAAGTTAGGTTTTTCCCCCTTTTGTATTAGAGTAAAACATACCAGTTTTATCCTATTTACTTCAATATTTCAGTTGCACTTTTCCCTACCTATTAACTATTCATAGAATTCAAAGGGTTGTCTGTTGAAACAAAATGATTTTTACAACTTTCTCCTCCTCTTTCACATTGTTACCACTCACATTTTGTAAAGCAAAATTGACTTCAAGACTCAAATATAAACATGTATTGGACCAAAAGCAAAACTGTAGGTTGGCATTAAAATTCCAAGGTAGCTTCTGTGGAATGATAGGGTAAAATATAAAACCTGGATATAAGAAATATTATTTATAAGAATGTCACAGTAAAAATTCTGAGGAGCCTCGTAATATCAAGTAAGGTGAAAGTGGAAAGGATCGTTAGAGTGAAGATGAACTTTATAAAGGACTATTAAGAAACATTTAGTTACTTTAACACAAATATTTTTTCTTAATGTGCCTGCCAAGAGGACCAACTGGTTCAACTTTTTCCCGAAGAAGACATTGCTTATTGCCAAGCCTGTCAGCCTCTGATGAGAGTATCTAGCACACCAGAAGGTGTGTTTTGAACTTAACTAAACTCATCACCATAATGAGGTGTGTGAATATGTGCGTACCTGTGTAGTTTTTTTTCTAAGTCCACAGGTGTTTACACATATTCTCCTCCCTTCCCCATGCAGTTAGAAAGAGAAATCTAAATTTGTCATTTCCCCACAGATATAGACATGCTATATGCAGGAACGTTTCATTTTATTATATTATTCTTTAAATAATCATATTATTCTTTGAACTTTATATCAAGGCAGTATGTCATCTATCCTCTTGGAACAGAACTGTTCCTTTGAAAAGTAAAAGTATTTAAAGATGTTTTTCAGCTCAAGTAAAACCTCTGTGTGGATATCTCTTCCAAAGACAGCTGTAGACTTTTGCAAAATCCTAGCTTTTGGTGAAAGTGATGGTGAAAGGCAGAAGTTGTCAGAAATAGATGAAGGAGATAAGCTGGAATGGGTCAAAGGTAGAGTGGTACTCTGGATCCTTTTATGTTGCTCATACTTGTTTTGATGAACATTGCTTCTGGATCAGTTTGCTTTTGGAATTTGTTTTCTTATTTGTGGAACGAATCATATGCAATGGTATGTAGGTGAAAATGCCAGACCATAAACTGCTGTTGGGCCTCTGTCCTGCCTAATCATTCCTTTGGCTTGCTAAATCTTTGTCATCTGCCCCAAAATGGGGACTGTACTGAGTGTGGAAGACAGAAGTGCCATAGAGCAGCTGAACCGCTCCTTCAGTGAGAAGAGACTGATTTACATATTAGGTATCTTCTCCTTGACTGGGGGGCATTTACTTGAAATTTATGCCCAAACCTCTTGAGGTGAAACTTACAGAAAGATTTGATACTGTCATCCTATGAGTGATGTGGGCCAGGCAGAATGCCTGAAATATTTTATGGAAGGATTAGAAAAAGCTTGGATTTTTTATTTACATATTCATTAATTTATTTATAGGACAAGGTATTGTTTGAAGATGATTAAGAGTATACTTGAAAACCATAATGTTTATTTACCTTTTCTTTCAACTTAAAATGACCAGCTAAAACCAGGTCTGATTCCTGTTCCTGTGTAATATTAGAATTCTGAGTACCAGATATGGGTGTTAGTGTTTTATCTGAGAAGAAAAATATTCTCCTCTTTGTGAGAAATCCTTTGGAAATAATTCTATTTACTGTTTCTCTGTATTTTACTAATATCTCTGTCTACCTTGTATTGTTTTATGGAAAAGAGCATTAAGAAATGAACATATATGGCCCAAATGGTTCCATTCTGCTTGTCACAGAACACACCTTGATGTCAATAATTTGCTAAAAAAGTATTCTCAATGGAGATGAGGCCATAAGTAAAGCATTATGTTATAGAGAAACTGGAGCTTTATGAAGTGTGTTGATGTTTTTGCTGGAGGAGAAGCTTTATGGGTGTATGCCAGGTATTTGAATCAGTTTTCACTGTACAAAAAGAATTTTTATAATTTTTCTGTTAAATGAAAGTGCAAAATAGCACAAATTTGAAGCAGTTACTTCTTTGATTATCGGAATACTCTGTTTCTCTGAACAGCAGTTTACCATAACATTACTGTATTCCAGCTAAATAAAAAACATTTTCTGAAATTAAAACTTTGCTCTTTAGCAAAGTACTGAACTCAATAAAGACAGTTTAACTAACATATCTATATATATTGACACTGAATTTACCTAAAATAGAGCTATCTTCTTCATCCGGTTAGCCAAACCACATTATCTTTCTGAAAGAAAAGTCTCAGAAGAATTTTATATAAAAATGTTCTAGAAATAAATCACCTAGATTCCCATTCATCATCATACTGAGTTTTATGGTACAAAGAGAATGATGATGAGAGTGATGCTGTATCCTGGTGGAGACCATATTCATCTGAGAGATGTAGGTCCCAGGCTTTGCTTTAATGTATACATAAGTGTTTTGCACAAAATGGAGCAGCTTTGACAGCACAAACAGAAAGACGCTATAGCTTTAAATAGTGTTTCATACATTCTTCTCTTCCTAAAAGGTATGCACTCTCCCACGGGTTGCAAGTTACAAAAATTTCATTTTAGGATTCTTGGTATTGCTGTATCAGCTAGTACTGCTAGTAATGAGTCAGGTATTGTGTTAAGCTCTGAATGAAAAAGTAACTCCTGCCTTAGAAAGCTAACCTAGACTTTTGTATGCTATGGAAGGTTCCATAAAATTAGTTTTACAAAACTGAACAATACAGTATTGTAAACAGTATTACTCAGTGTTGGGAATAGCTATTGAGTGTTAAAGAAGATGAGAGAATAGACAATAAATATATATAACAGGTTGACTTCAGCTTAAGGTTCTCAGCCTGCCTTATGAGAAAAGGCTGAGAGAATTAGGTTTGTTCAGTCTTGAAAAGAGAAGGCTCAGGGGAGACTTTATCAACATGCTTCAGTATTTAATGGGTGGCTACAAAGAGGACAGAGGCTCCCTTTTGGCAATGAGTCACATGGAAAAGATGAGAGGTAATGGGCACAAGTTTCTCCTGGGGAGATTCCAACTGAATACAAGAGGAAAATTTTTCACAATGGGAACGATTGGCCATTGGAATAATCTCCCCAGGGAAGTAGTGGATTTCCCAGCACTGAACACTGACAATTTGACTGGACTGGACTGGTTTGAGGTCCCTTCCAACCTAGTAGGATGATACTCTGTCATGAGCCTTTGATTGCTGCAATTAACCTTGAACATATCAAACTTCTCTCAACTTTATTTTTCTAAGAAAGGTTTGGAAACTTAATTCATTCAGCCTTATCTTACTGGCTGTGTTCTTAGCACTTACTCCTTGTTCCAATCTTGGTGTTACTTCCTTGCCTACTAATACCTGTCATCATAATGCTGTTAATAAAGGTACTGCAAACTTTCAAAAGCTACAACTGTTCTATTTTTGTTTTCTCCATATCTGATTAAACCTCGAATCATTGCCAGGAAGATTTTGTTAGGGCATTTCTTCTTTTTTTTTTTTTTTTCCATTAAAAATATCAAATTTAAGTTCCCAAATGTCTATAGGTCTATTTTTGTCCTTTTCTTCCATGGAATAGTTAAAGTTATTCTGGAACATTTCCTGATAATTAAATGACATTTAAGTAGTAACTGGACTTTGACATTTTCTGCTGGGCAAGGAGAGCTTTTATTGAGTGGTCTATTGAATAACTGAGAAAATATATGCGTAGATTAAAAGATAAATGAAGTGCAATTTTCCTGCTTCATGCATAGTCTTCAGAGGATAATATCTGGTATGGGTGGCCAAATTAATTCAGTAATATGACAATTTTTTTTTTTCCCCTGGAAAATAAATATGACTAAGGATGATTTGAGAGGCAGATTCTCTACTTTAATGTAGAACACTACAGTTTGAAGGGTTTTCCAGTAGAATTAGTGAGAAAAATCTTGCCTTTTCCTTTTGCTATGTACTACCTTATGAATGTCATTATTTTGACCACATGTTTTTCAGACTTCAGTTCCTTGTTTCTGAGGCACTGTGATTTTCTTTTTAATTTTGCTAACAGATGTAGTCCCTAGAGAAGGCTTTCAGTTACATTGCAGTTACATTTAGATACTGCAGGCACTCCAACCACAGTGATATTCACTGCTGCTAAACCAGAGAATCAGTTCCTGCCAATATTGGTTCCTCCTGTACGCAAGGTGAAAAGCAAACAAGAAGCGCAAAGAGCAACCCATACAGTGAAGAAACATGAAGAACCAATGCACTTACTTACATGGGACAGAGTCCGAACAAGTGTGATTGTATATTGAAAAATGTAGGATCTAAGCATGACGTGAATTGTATGGAATAAGGGGTGAATACCGTCCTGGGTTCAGCAGTAGCACTCATTTTTCTCTTTCTTAGTAGCTGGTGCAGTGCTGTCTTTTTGACTTTCAGCCTGGGGACAGCACTGATAACACCAAAGGTTTTAGTTGTTGCTCAATAATATTTACTCTGACCAAGGACTTTCTGAGTCTCATGCTCTGCCAGGGAGGACAGGAAGCTGGGAGGAAGCAGAGACAGGACACCTGACCCAAACTGACCAAAGAGGTATTCCATACCACAGCACGACATGCCCAGTATACAAACTGGGGACAGTAACCCAAAGGGCTAGATCACTGCTTGGGTTGGACTAGGCATCAGCTGGTGGGTGGGTGAGCAGTTGTATTCTCTTCCCTTGTTATTTCCCTTATCATTATGGTTATTGGTGGTGGCAATAGTGGTTTGTGTTGTACCTTAAAAAAAATTACTCTCATGAGGTGGACTGATGTCAACCTGATGAAGTTTAACCATGCCAAGTGCAAGGTCCTACACCTGGGTCAGAACAATCCCAGGCACAGCTACAGGTTGGGCAGAGAAGAGATTCAGAGCAGCCCTGTGGAGAAGGACTTGGGGGTGTTGGTTGATGAAAATATGAACATGAGCTGGCAGTGTGCGCTCACAGCCCAGAAAGCCAACTGTATCCTGGGCTGCATCAAAAAGAGTGTGATCAGCAGGTTGAGGGAGGTGATCCTGCCACTCTACTCTGCTCTTGTGAGACCTCACTTGGAGGATTGTGTGCAGTTCTGGTGTCTTCAACATAAAAAGGACATGGAACTGTTGGAACAAGTGCAGAGGAGGGCCACGAGGATGATCATGGGAGTGGAGCACCTCCCATATGAAGGCAGGATGAGAAAGTTGGGGCTGTTGAGCCTGGAGAAGAGAAGGCTGTGTGGAGACTTCCAGTATCTGAAGGGGGGCCTATAAGGATGCTGGGTAGGGACTCTTCATTAGGGACTGTAGTGATAGGAAAAGGAGTAATGGGTTCAAGCTTTAACAGGGGAAGTTTAGATTGGATATAAGGAAGAAGTTCTTTAGTTTAAGGGTGGTGAGGCACTGGAATGGGTTGCCCAGAGAAGTTGTGAATGCTCCATTCCTGGCGGTGTTCTAGGAAAGGTTGGACATAGCCTTGGGTGGCATGGTTTAGTATGAGGTGTCCCTGCCCATGGCAGGGGGGTTGGAACTAGATGATCCGAAGGTCCTTTCCAACTATAACTATTCTATGGTTCTATGATTTCGAGGTATCATCTCTGGAAATGGGCAACCCAAATTTGGCTTTATGTGTATATAATATTACTGTCATTCTATGCCATTTAATTTTTGAAATGTAAACAGGAAGTGCATATATGATTTGGTCAGTGCAGAACTTTACAAGAGATATCAAGTTGTGAAAATAATTCCATTCATTAAAAATGAAGTGAATTTTACATGTCAAACAAGTCTTCCATTATGAGTCAGTCAGCCTAAATAAAATGTATTAGTGTGAGATAATTTAAAACCAAACAAGGTGAAAATGTGTCTGCGTTTTGCATAATAATTTGCAGTACATTGTTAAAATTTTAATTATTTTCATTCTTCTATAGTGGTGAGTTTTTTAACCATTTGACTTGAGAAAAGGAATTTAATTTTATGGCTGCAAGCTACATAGCAGCTCTTAGTAATTGCCTGGTCTATAGAGCTGCTGCAGGAGGGGATCTTACTGCAGTTCTTGAGAGGTATCTGCCAGGAATTTTACCTGAAGGACTGCTTCATTGTTAGGCCCAAGTTAACATAGGAAATGAAATTCTGAGGCACTATCTTCCTCCTTCTTTCTGGTGCCCAGAATGAAATAAATGAGACACTACCGCAGTAGTGTTACTGCTATGACATGTGCAAGCATCGACAAGTTACAAGCATACCCGAAGAAATTTTACAGTATTAGATATGCTAGTCCAAAAGGCATCGTAAACTGGTGCTTGAGATGCACACTTTATATTGCAGAAAACTTGTATGGTGTATTTATATTGGTCTTATGATCAAAATCATGCGGTTTGTTCAATTCCTGCAGTTCACAAAGATCTTTCCTTTAGCATGTAATCTTTTGCCTGCATACAAAGACTGTTAATTCTTGCTTAGTTGCAGTAGCAAGACCCTGTTTGCAATGCCAGTGTATCTAATTAAGAAATGTTCTTTACTGGTATAACCACAGATGGAACAAGATTGTCTTTGTGACTTTGCAATTTATCATCTAACCGATGCATGATCATACTCTCACAATAGTGCAATAAAATTTCGATTTTTTTGGACATGTACAAACTTTACTCTTTCCCCTAAACACATTCATCTTTCTAACTGGTGCATGGGTAACAGAGAATAAGAGTAATTCAGGAGGTTATAAAACCTGTTAAGGTGCTAGGTATGAAATGGCTGTCACACTTCACTTTCACAACTTCAGACGTAATTATTGCTGCTTAATGGTAGACAAGTTAGGGTCAAGTTTTGCAGTCTAAATGTTAAGAGTGGATGATGACAGCAATAAATGCTTTTCAGCAACAGCTTTCAAGTACTAAAAAAAAAATACATTTGTGTCCGGTTGGAGTGATAAAAGCACATGAAAGTTCAGAAATTAACTGACTTTAGAAGGATTTGTCAGGTCAGAACTGCCAGATTTCACAATTTATCTTTTTTGAATAATATTTGTACCTACAGATTAGCAACTGTTGTTAGAGAAAATCAGCTCAGAGATGAGGAGAAGAGCAAGTATGAGGTTTTTATCTGCATTATATCAGGCTGCCTGTATTTTTGATTAGTGCGTACAGGACTCAGTAATAAAGTACCTCATCTTGTACTGACAAGCAAAAAAAAGTGTTCAGCTTTGGACTGTAGCTCCCATGTCATCAGCAAACATGTTTAGGATACCATAATTTTGATGTATTTAAACTTAAATTCTGTTGCTTTATATGGCATTTCTTTGTCTTTCAGCCTTAGTACTAGAGATACAAAAGAGGTGGTGTCTGACTTCTTGATTAATGCTTAGGTTATGCACAGTAAAGCCTTCCAAGCCCCTAAACAGCTTGTGAGCCTGACAGCTGCTTTGTCTATCTTGCCATTTGTCTTTAGCTCATGGCACAAAGGGGAGAGGGATGGGGTGCTGTTACCAGAGGTGAGTGTGAGCCAGCCTGTTTGCTTTAATTGGATCTTCTTGGTTTTTAGATCTAGGCTTTTGGTGCAACACACTGTGGCCAAAACAAGACTAAGACTGCTCCTTCCTTCACACTCTTCTCTTCCTCATCCTTCATGCTCATGTTCTCCACTGTGGTGTGGGTCTTCCATTGCCACAGCCCTGAGGACTGCCACTGCGAGCCCTGGCAAAAAGTGCCAGCACAGACACCACCCCTGATGTTCCTCTTCCTCAGCTGCCTGTGCTTAGAAGTGCTTTCCACTGTGGTGCTGCCAACTCTACTCAGTTCAAGAGGCACCACAGGCTCCCCTGACAGGCTCAGCCATGTCTTGGGTCTTGTCTGTTGGGAAACTGCCTGGAACCAGCTGTTGCAAGTTAGGGGTCAGCCCCCATCTTCTGCCGCAGAGCCCTAAGTGCATGCATCCCCATGTCTCCCTGCAAACTAAACGTTGCCATTTACAGCCAGTACAAGGGTGCAAATGACAGTACAAGAGCTGCTATGACACATGAAGGACTGCAAGGGGCTGTTGCCACCAGGTGCTCACCCTGCCACCCTGGAGCTATCGATTCCCAGTCTACTGGCTCTCTCTGTGACAGGCTTTTGCTGAGCTGCTTCAGGCCTCTGATCTCTGCCCAGACCCACGGTGCCAGAGATCAGCCCTGCTCCAACATACCTGATGTGAGGAAAAACTGCTTTTCCAGTTTTCTGTCCAACTTTTTCCAGGATTGAATTTACCATTATGGCTCTGAAGTTAACACTTCTATACCAGTGGTAGGTCCTCCAAACCCTACCGTGATTTCCCACCTGTCTCTACTTAATTGTTGCTATTTTAGGCTACTGTTGTTTCCTTTTCCTCCACAAAAACAATTCCTATAGTAGATATAGCACTCCATCAAAAAAAATATACTAGCAGTAGAATGTGTTGCTTATTCTGCTTTTCTCACTCAATGATCTCTAGCTTTGTTACTGTTCTGCTCCATCGTTTTTGGAGTATTTCAGTTACTTAACACTTATTTTCTCTTGATGGACAATTTCAATTAAAGTTACAAAAGGGTTTAAATAATTACTTTAGAATAACTGTGTTTGTGAACTACAGAATTACCACAGTGGTTTATCTCAAACTGTTTTCAAAATGGATCATGTTAAACCAGATGTGTCACTTTTATCTTGGACCAAGAGTATTCACATATGAATTATTCAGGGACTGGTGTTCTGGAAAAAACTGTTCTTGAGTAAGTATTTCTGAGAAGCTCCCATGTAGAAAGGCTTTTCTGCTGATGTTCTCCACTATTCACTCATCACTCACAACATTTAATGTAACAGCAGTCTTGAAGCAGAGGTGAAAAGAACCACAAATCTCACTTAAAGTGCCATGTGGGTTGTTTCTCCTGCAAGCAGCTCAGATGTTCCTTTACAGTCATTAAATGTGTATTAAAATGCATGAGATACATCAATTATAAACCAGAAAAAAAGTCTATTAATCTTACGTATCAAATGAGAATTGTATTCACACATTTCCCAAAAACACTCAAACACACACAATAAAGTACATATAAATGTAGAAATTTAGAAAGGGCAGGAGAATGTTTTTATACTGTGCAGGGTAATTGATTGGACTATTAAAAAGTGGATCAGTAATGATCCTAGAAATCCAGACAGTTCCAAACAATGCTGACATAACTCCATGATATTGTGATGTAGCTGATGTTTCCTGACCTTGCATATTTTGAAGGTAAATTACATGGCCTTTACCCAATAGTTCTGGGAAACATGAGAATAACCCATGTAATATTTGAAGGGTAGTGACAATAAGGAAGAAAATTCCTTTAGAATAAACACAGTGGTGCAACTAGAGTTAACAGGAAAAGATGAAGGGAAAGGTGAAATGTAAGCGGACTGTAATAAGGAAATTCTTGTTCTTAAGTTACTAAGCTACATTTGAATACAAGACAGTTTCCCAAGAGAAGTGGGAATAACACTTTTACTGGAATCTTTTCATACTGGTCTATGTGCAGATGTATTTTCTTGTGACACTAATACAGTATCGATGGAGAGTAAATTACTTGTTCAGTGTGCAAATATTTGTGTAGCTTACTCATGAGTTCTTTTGCTTCAGTTGCATACTGGGAAATTGATATAAAGTGAGTTTCAAAGATGTGTAGAATATGAAGAAGTGAACAAGCATAAACTGGTATCCTAAAACAGTACTATTCCTGACTGCAGCTTTAAAGATGCTACTGTTTTCTTTGTAGTCAAGTCTAGTGGTGTTTTAGCTTTCTAGCCCCCTAGGAGACTTCTCACTGCAGGATCCTCTAAAAATTAGGTCTTTTCTGAGGTATGTGCAGTGTTAGTACATCTGTGTAATTCTTGCAGTGCAGCTCAGCAGGCTTTTGCCAAGTAGTAGCTTTCAAGATAACTCCCTATTGGGTATCCTCTGGAAGCAATTGATTAATTTCTTGGCTGTAAACACAGTCTTTTTCAAAAATATTTTCCCCTTAAATAAGCTTTCATAGCTTGTAACCATTTTCATTCTCCTGTAAATTACAGCACATATGTTTTTGGTAGGAAAATCCTCTTTCTGATGCTAGGAAGTTGTTATGTGCTGACGTCAGCCAGCAGAGCCAAAGGTGCTTATGAAACATGCCAGGTAGATAAGCTGCTTTGCAGTTAAAGGTGAATCATCACTTGTTTGCATTTATTTCACTCATCTCTTAAAAATGTAACCCTGACAGATTAAGAAGAATTATATTAAGTTGAACAGAGCCTTGTGTGACATGGTCTAGTGTGAGGTGTCCCTGCCCATGACAGGGGGGTTGGAACTGAATGATCTTAAGGTCCTTTTCAATCCTAACCATTTTATGATTCTATGAATAATATTCTGCTTTATGACAGCTTCTGAAATTGTACTGCAGAACTCAGTCCTTCCTTCAAGGAACTCAATTTTCATAGTACCCTAAGTATTGCAGCGTATGATTTTAGGTCATCTTCTCTAGGTAGAATCTTTGGCTGAAATTCTCGGTATAGATATTAATCTGCTTCTGCAGATTTTAACTGCAAGGTCAGGAAATATTTGTCAGTGGGCAACTTTGTCCATTGAAGCAGCACAAATCTTTAATGGAGCAGCATAATATTAATCGCCAGAAGTCTCCTCTGTTTTTGAAAATACTCTCGTTTTTTCTACATATGACATTAGACAAGTGGATACTGCAAACAAATGCAAAACAACTTGATATTACATTCACAGTGAATTGGAAATTGTTGGGATACCTCATATCAACTCTGGTTGCAAATTAGTTTCCCATTTTTTCCTCGTTTTTTTAGATACATTTCAGTATATATCAGTCGGGGGGGAAAGAAGAAATAGCTGATGTACAAAATTCCTGGCTTTTCTTACTTCAGTGTTTTTTTACTACATTTTTTAGTATGACATATTGCACTAGCTAATTTATTAAGCAGTGTTTTTTGGTTTTGAATAAAGAAGGAAAAAGTGTCGTTGCTCATAAAGAATTGTATAATTTCTGTATTCAAATTCAAGAAATGTACTGAATATACTGTAGCAGACTTTATGATGTCCAGCTATTTCTGTGGTATAGTATTACTGCAGAGAAGGGAAGGAACCAAAGACAATCATCTTCTGCAAAACCCGTTGAAGATTTAGATTGCACACTACTTTGTTATGATTTTAATGTCTGTATTAATAACACTAAAGGCTACATGCTTTTGATAAAGATTAAAGTCCTTCAGCTGCAACTTTAAAATGCCTAGTTTCAACTTGTCATAGCTTAGATGGAAAGGGAACACACAGTTTCGGACATATAGCTAAGGAATAATAATCACAAAATGTTGACTGCTCTGGAAATGTAGTACAGGTATGTTACACACCTGTTGTCGTTCTTTCACAAACTGAGTTTTAACATACAAGTCAAAAGAGCCTGAAAATGGACTTCACATAGTGTTTAAATGCACATAGACTGGAGCAACTTGTGTATATAAATCCACTTAATATTAATGTGCATATGAACTGTTGAATTATAGAAGCAGAAAGCTTGGTTTTTACTCAGATTTATGTAGCTGAGGATAGTTATGTCTAGAATAATACATAAACTTTAATGTTATCACAATTTTCCATGGCCTTTAGTAAAGATTAGTGGAAACTCATCATGCACTCCAAATTTATATGCACCTAATCAGAGCGCCTCTGTACTGGTAACTACAAAGGAATTCTTTGTTAACTCTGCCCTTAGTATGTTTCTGTAGGTACTGCCAAAATATGTCTACTGAATATACATGTTTATCTGCAGAGAGCTTTGGAAATTTTGATAACATTTTTATTGTAGTTTTAAGCTCGTTTGTATATTTCTGGACTTTAAATTTTCGTGCCTCTGGCTTGTAAATGATTTGTAAAAACTTGTATTAATAAATCCTTGTATTTTCTCTCTAGATAAATAAAACTTACTTTAATTTGCTTGCTCTAAAGGTCCAGAGTATTTCTAACTGCGAATCCTGTATTTCATACCCTGCTATATTTACATTTCACTTCTTAATTCAACTCTAATGCAACTTTTATCCTGAACAAAAAAAAAAATTAGTTTTAAAATGGGACTATGAATGTTAAAGAGCATTAAACATTGGTTAAATTGTAGCCAAATGTTAAGTTTCTGTGGCTGTGAGTGTGAACAAAGTTAAGTCTGGCAATGAGTAGTTTTGAAAATCTATGCTATGTACCTAGTTTCCAATAATTTTCAATAGGGGTTTGTTTCTTATTCTTTGCGGATATCATAAAATCATTTAAAGAATGTCTAAATCTGTATTAGAGTATCGTTGGTTCACAAGGATGTTACAATGAACTTTAGAAATCAGGAAGTCACTCACAGTGAGTCTGTGGGATGGATTTAACATTCAGGCATCTAAGTTGTTAGCTTTTGGCGTTATTAGACAGAATAAATCTCTAAAATATAGTACAAATCAGGATAACCTTTAGGCTGATAACGTGTAGCACTTTCTCCATTTGATTTTTTGTATCACGGTTTACAAGTTTGCATAGACAAAACAATATAATTAAGCATCTTTCAAAAATCTGAATTAAAAACTTTTCTACAAAATTCTGGTTTGAAGACAACTAATATTTTCCAAGTGTCATTAATTGCATTAAGTCTTCTGCCAATTCTGAGTAGGAAATAACACTGTTAATCCAAAAAAGACTGCCTGAGAATTATCTTGGAGCCATTAGAAGGGAAAATAAGTAGACCTGTATAGGTTGAAGAAATGCTGTTAAATGGTGTACCAAAGAGCATACAGAATGCATTAGAAATGTGGTGATTCAAAGAACATAGTGGTTGATTATTGTTTTAGTACTGTTAGTCAATGAAAAATTTATTTCTGCAAAGTAATATTGCTCAAAAATTGGGGAAGTGAAAAGACATTTTTTGTCGAAAAGTCTAATACACTTTTAATCAAGAGTGTTGTAAAAAAAAAAATCAGTTTCCAAAGTCAGAAATACTTTTGTAGCTCTTGTGTGTTGGTGAAAGAGAGCAATTAAATGATCAAGAATGTGACCAGAATATGAACTCCAGGAAAAGCCAGTGTGGCCTCAAGGGGTTGCTGCAGCAAATGCAAGCTAGTAGAATTGTCAGTTGTGTGTTGGGAAGGTCTGTTCCTGGGTTTATTTTGGAAAGAAGTAAAAATGACGTATTCTGCAGTCATTTTCTGACATACTCATCTGATGGTCAGTTGATTTTGGGCCAGATATTTTCGCTAGAATATCTCTGGGGAGGAAGAGCTGGAAGTGACGGGGACAGATATTTTACAGAATGGGTGCTGATTTTATTTTCGGGTTTTGAGCCTGTGAAAAAATCTATTTTGTCATCAGAAGCCTTCCTTCACCAGGTGAATAAAGGAAATTCCTCAGTTTAGTTAATTCCTATAATGTAGGTGGGATAGTTGTAATAGCATAGGTAACTTAAATCTTTTTCTCTTTTGTATTTTTCATGAGTAAAATGAAACTTAGGCCTTCCTAATTCCATACACAATGTGATATTTTGAAACTCATTTTCAGTGAAACCAATAGTTTCAAGGCTTTCTTTTAGCATATTCTGGTTTTGTTTGTCCTGTAGTCAGCTTCTTACTATAAGATTTTAACCAAAATAATGCAGGTTTCTTCTTTAGTACTCTTCCAGTGGTAGAACAGTTGCTAGATTGGCTTTTTGGAGCCAAAAGGGGTCACTAGCTGCTCTGATGAGAAGCATCAGCTGGAGCAGATATCTTATTATTGCTTCCTCGTCTAGATGTTCTTTTCTAATATTATTTGCTTTGTTCCACTTTAGTAGTTACAATTATATCTTTGTCTGCCTGGAGAGAACAATACAAATTGGTTAAGTACCAACTGCAGACATAAAGTCCATCTAAATCTTACCCAAAATCTTGCAGAGTAACAAGGACAAAAGTAAGGCAAGCACCTCAGCATTCCTCAGCAGTCACAATCAGAAGGTTATTTTTTACTGGAAGCTGTGTAAAATAGTGTACCATGTTTATAAAAGTAGTTTCTAACCCAAAGGGCAGAACATTAGGGAGAAAACTTGCTGTATGAATTCCATAACATGTCCGTTTCAGGGTCCACCACACCTGTCCTGTCATACTAATAAAACAATCCCCAAACCTAATCGTATCCCACAGTATTTATGAATTGTTGAAGCTTGTTCTTTGTAAATAAGCAGTTTGGCAGGCAGCTGTCTTCAAACTTCTGATAGCTGTAGTGTTATTTGTTCTTCAAAATACTGTCTAAAAATGAGTGCAAATAAGAAACAATGGTATTATTCTGTTGGACTATTTCCTATTCGTTTTCTTATGTTACCAGAACGACTGTTACTTAAAGTTGATTTTTCTGGTTGTTGACTGAAACTGTGTAATGAACAGTAATAAAAGAAATCTCAGCTTTTAGTTGAAATGTTGCATTGCTCTCAGAACTCCAGCTGCTGCAACTGACAATTTCCATTGGAATTTCCACTTCCATTTGATGCAATTTTTAGCTGTTCACATGAAAATATAACCTCATTGCAAGGATGGGAAACTGATACCCAAACACCCCGGATTTTCTGTAATACATATCTATTACTGTGTTACCATGTATTTAAAAATAACAGCAATTATGAGGTTGCCTGTGTAGTCCTTTACCACAAAATTACATCATCAGAATCTGACTATCCTCTGAACTGGCCAGTGGTGTAATAAGATTATTTTTTACTAATGAAAAGTAATATATTTCACCTCTGCTACTAACCAGAAGATCAAGAGTTTTATTACAATTGCAAAAAGTCTGAGGCTTGATTTCCTGAAAATAATTCAGAATGGTTGGACTCCACCAAACCCTGAAATATTATGAATTCCCATTTCTGGAACATATTTTGCCTCAGAGGAACTGTAGTATGTTCTCATGCTTCCATCTCATGAAATAAACAAAACTGAAAATAGTGTAACCAAAGCAAGTTTTAACCCCCACTCCTGTCTTTTCCCCCTCCCTTAGTATCTCTTTGCTGTAACTGCTGTTTTTCCTTAACTATCTGAGACAAAATGCAAAAACAATGAATGTATTTCTTTGAGGAAGAAGTAGAATATGAGTTAGATTTCTGAGAAACTGATAACAAACTTGCATAATTTTTTAAATTCTAAGTTTCAATTTGGAAATTTTAAACTCTGAAAATTCTGTCCAAAGTTACTGATAAAAGATGCTCTCCTGGGGTCTGATATTAATTTTACACTTATATAGCTATGTGAATGGACTGTAGTGGTCAGTGAGCTATCTGAAATACATTCCAGATGCCGGAAAGAAAAATTGCATGGTGGACTGTCTAAAGTGCTGACAATAAGACACTGTTTCCTGGCCCCTACTGAATGCATGTTTGCAGATAGGAAGAGTGAGAGGACAAAGTTTAGCTGGATTGATAACTTCTTGCTTTTTTTTAATGCTTACATAGCAGACTTACTTATTGCTGTGCTTCCAACAGTGCTTTCAGCATCCCCACAGGCAACTGTCTGCTGCTATCTATTTCTGTAGTAGGTCTCCTTTGTTTTGCTTTCTGAATCTGCACACCTCCAGTGCAGTAGCATTTCTATTGTTAATTGGAATGTCATGATTAAATGTTTTGTTGCATCAGCACAGTTTTAGAAGTCCAACCTCAGCTAATAATGACATCTTATCAAAAGTGTTACTTAAAATAAATGTGATAAAACCATTAAAGAAATACTTGATTGAAATAAATTTTTACTTTTACTTTTTTATTAGTAAAAAAGCATATATTTTATTGGTTTTAATATTTTTATCATATAAATGGTTTGATGGCTTAAATATTGAAATGCATCCAAATACATTCTATATATACTCTATATATGTCAATAAGCATATATTACTTGATGTAAAACTGCATGCGTTTAAAATTAGTAAAGTACAAATATGACGCAATTTTACATTTATTAATAATTAATTTAAATTATTGTAATATAAACCTGTCATGGGTTCAGCAGTAGCAGTCATTTTTCTCCTTCTTGGTAGTTGGTGCAGTGCTGTGGTTTTGACTTTCGGCCTGGGAAGAGCACTGATAACACCAGTGTTTTTAGTTATGGCTTAGTGATGTTTGGTCTGGCCAAGGACTGCTACACTAGTAGATATTTGACATAGGAACTGTTTGCTTACCTAAAATTTGTGTTTTATTATTTGAATGTATTCTTGCATTTCATTTTCACCTTTCAGGCTGAAAATAGTTTTCTCACAATGTATAATTGCCATTTTTCCTGATTTTGCTCCATAGCTGTTGTGTAAACCATCAGGAATAAAGGAGCAGTGGCTTTCCCAATGGTCTCTGCAGAGGATTGGTCTTGCAGTGCTGGATGCTCAGAATTATGATGAATTTTCTCACTTTGAGCAGCTTGTTGGTATGGTTCAGATAGAAATTTATGTCATATCAGGCTTTACCTACGCTGTATGAATGTTCTGAGGCTATATGCTAGAAGCCACGATGAAACTCTGTATATCAGAACTGCTTCATAGTAGTCTATGTGTTCTGATGAAAAAGTTTCTATGAACAAAATCATAAGGCAGTGAGCCATTAAGCTAGTAAACTGGGAGTAAAAGTACCTACCTGGGAAACGGAAGAGAGTCAAGTTCTTATTCCGCTAAATGAAAGGAAAGACATAAACTGGAATCTCTCCTTGAGGAGAACTTCTTGTCTCAGGGAATGCTCAGACATTTGAAGGCAAGCTAATTCAGCTTTTGTTTCAGCTTACTCCACAAAACAGGCTGACTTTATAACCTTCTAGTACTTCAGTAAATCCCTGTTCAAACCAGAGTGAGCTAAACAGAGTGGAAGAGCTTGAGCAAAGGGGCTGGTGTCAGATGCAGATGCTACCTGTGTACTTCCCTGAGACTGGAAGAGTAGGATGACCATGGCACTCTGCTGATCACCCTAAGCAACTTCCAGGTGAGACACCAGCTTGCACACTGCCAGCATCGGCATCTCTACATCTTGATTCCCTAGGAAGTATGGACAAATTTTGTTTCTGGCCTTGAACTGGCAGAAGCAGGTCAAGTACTTGAGTTTGGATTTCCCACTGTGTTATTGAAGCCACTGTTTTGGTAGGGATCAAAGGAAAGAAGGAAAGTTCCTGATCAAGATATACACACATTAAGGCATGTGCGCCTTAATGACTACTCTTCATCCTGTTAAAATTCTGCAGGATGCTTTAAGCCAATAAAATTTTATGACTGAGTATTGGAAAACTTCAGAATAGAAGGCTAGAAAAGCTAACAAATCATTCCTTAAAATAAAGGAAATATGTTTCTGAACCCCCATTCAGGTAATACTCTCCAAAGTCATAATGGGAGAATGTAGCTGCCAAACTTCCTGTCACTTCAAGGATGTTCAGGACTAGGATTTGGTTTCTCATGGACTCACCTAGATAAGAATATCTTGTCAAATAAATCACTAAAATGTCTGCTTTGTCAGTTTTGTCTGTGAAGTTGCTGGAGCAGTAAAGCAAAGCACTTTGAGGATGTACAGAATGTGCATAAAGATTAAGAAAATCTTTAGGGAAGGAGAAAAGGCTGAAGCGAGAAAAGCCTGATTATTTAGCATATATGAACTTTGTTTCACTAGAATGTGACAAACCAAGATGAATCTCAACTGAATTTATTTCTTAGAGTTTAAATTTTCCGTAGGGGGAATTAAATGACCGTATGAAAGAACTAAATGCCTATCATGTTGTACTGGATTGTCTATATGGATTAAAGCTGAATTCTGTGGAGCATCTTTTTTGCCAAATGTGAGTATACTCATATGCAGTGATTCCCTTTGTAAAGTCACGGTAACTGTTTTCTTTACTGTTTAAATTATCCTTAAGCTAAGATCTCAGTTCCTTACAATTATATTTCAAAAGGATTTTGGGACATATATGTTGAATACATAAGCTTTAATTGATGTAATTGAAACAGTAATTCAGCCAGAATTCTTGTTGATTTCACTAGAAAGAAGTATCCAGTCATTAAGAACAAAGGATTCAGAAAGCCCAGAATGATTTATGTTTACAGCAGTGATGGATTATACGTCAAATTAGATTATTTGTTTAATATCAGGTGTTTTATTTACAATACAGTTCTCATGAAGTAATACTTTTCCTTCAGAAAGCAGAGTGGATTTTTAAAGCAGATTTCATGGAATTAAACCCGCAGCTCTTAAAAACAATGAGAAATTTGCTATTAACTTTCATAACAAGTAAGTCAAGGTGAAGCAGATTTGGAAATTCTTCTAATTCCAGGCTGAAAATAAGTTATACAGTTGTGTTTGATTTGTGGAATATATAGATGGAACAGTGTAAGATACTAAGCTTCATTTCCCTCTTTTGCAATATTTTGCCTGAATCATAAATGCTGAGTTTCTAATAAGACTATCAGAACACTAAATCTTTTTCAGACTTTAAAAAACCACCACAAATATCTGATGGCAAACTGGAGATTGATTTAAGGCTTTTTATGACCTACTTAGAATCTTAAAATTGACCTGCTTAGGTAAGCATTTCTGCCAGCTCCCTCAGTACCCTTGGGTGGATCCCATCAGGCTCCATAGGCTTGTATGTGTCTCAGTAGTGTAGCAGGTTGCTGACCATTTGCCCTTGGATTATGGGGGCTTCATTCTGCTCCTCATCCCAGTATTCCAGCACAGGGGGCTGAGTACCTGAAGAACAACTGGTCTTACTATGAAAGACTGAGGCAAAGAAAACAATAAGTACCTCGGCCTTTTTCTCATCCTTTGTCACTGAGTTTCCCCCCTAAATCTAATAAAGGATGGAGATTCTCCTTAGCCCTCCTTTTGTTGCTAATGTATTTACTGAAATCAATAATGGGTAATAACCTAAGGGCCATACCAGGGTAGGAAGCTTCCTCTTCACATGTTTAACCTGGACCTCAGGGAGGCAGCAGACTTCCCCAAGAAGTGGGTCCAGGCTGAATATTGTGCCTTCTGCTCCCTTCAGAAGAGTTTCTCCTGTGACAATAACCTGCCTTTACTTTTCTTTCAGTGATGAAGCAGTTTTGATGCAGGGTGTAGGCTGACTTGACCTTGGGTTATTGTTAGTGTATTTTGCAGAGGTGTAGCTAATAACAGAAGGATTATTTATCTATGTGTTCAAGCATCACAAATAGTGAAAATGTGAATATTTTTCCAGTCTCTCTTTCAACGCTTTTCTTTCCATCTGGACCTACCTTGCAGCTCCCTGCTTACGTAAATTGATGTTTTTCAGAGTAGCGACTCCTGTTAGTCACTCCAATGGTTCTGTGTCTGGGCATGCTGACATGTAACAGCAGGCAGTTGATATGGAAATGGCCAAAGCAGGAAGAAGGTCTGAGCTGCACCTTTAAATATAGCTAAATAATAATAATTAAAGAAATCATTATGGGAAGGTTAAGATAGTTTTAAAATCAAAGCTCATTTTTGTCTATCCCTCAGTCCTATAAACAGTAAACATTAGGAAAATGTACTAAGTAAACATTATGGCTATCAAATAAATGCATTTAGGTGAAGAATTTTTAGAGAAGTAGGTGGTATTGCCTTAGGTATTGAAATTGGTAACAGCCTTGTCAAGTTAACACGAAAGTTTACTTACATTTGGCTTATTTCCTAAGTAGTATTGCTGCTTTTCTTGCACAGACAAAGCTTATTGAAAATTTTGTCACGGTCTTTTCATGTTTTAGAATTACACAATTGAAAACAATATTAATTATATTTTCAGCTACTGATTGCTTATCTTGCAGTAGGGGAAAAAAAAGAAGCAGCAGCAAAACAAAACTCAACATGGTATAAATCCCGCTAAGAGTTCAAGGAAAGAAGCTGGTAGACATATCTTTACATAAGCAAGGGTTGAAGGAAGAGATTGAAGGAAGAGGTTGAAGGAAGATGTGCGCTTTTTCAGGACAGAGAAGAAAAATTAGTAAACCCACTAAAATTATCCAAATTTTCTTTCAAGTAAGTAAAAGCTTGCAACCTCTCCTAATCCTGCCTTTGCCTAAATCTGAATCTTTCCCCTCTGCATTTAGACCTTTTTGATTGTTATTTTTTTTTTAATCAGTGAAAGTACGTATTTTTATTGCAAAAATGAATGTTCAGTACTGGCTTGATTATGATTTACTTTGGAAAAGCGGCTTAACACATTTAATTATCCATGCATTCCCATTTAATTTTTTGGCTATTTTCTTGTATGATGAAGCTTGTGTGATCTCAGAGTTTTTATCAGAGGACTTCCTATGACTGATGATAGTATCAGGTAGCAGTGAAAAGGAATGCAGACAATAATGGGAAGAATGCGAATTTTACAGGCCACAGTCAGAATGCTTTTTTTGCCTTTATTTAGGTGAGCATGGGAGAGGTGGGAGGTGTTACGAAAAACCTCTTGACTTCCTTGTGGGAATCAGGAAAACCCCCTAAGAGTAAATTTACAAAACTGGATCAATAGTGCAAATTTGTCAGAATAGCTTTCATTAAGTACATTAGACAGTGGTGAAAATCCAGACATCAATGCATTCAGTCTTCTACACGTGAAGAACTATCTGAAGTACAGGAAGCCAGTTTAGTTTGAGATAGCTGGACTTTTTCTGCAAGGTTATTTTTTTTCGGTGTAATCTTTTTCTCATTTTAGAGTTCATAGTCTAAAATTCTTACAGCTCAAAGTTGGGGAATTTGCAAGAGCAGGTAGCTTTTGGGCAGAAATTTTGCAAACTCAAAAAGAGAAGGAAAAGCTTGGGGCAAACCGAGAACGTGAAGTTATTATGAATCTCCTACTTTAAATTGCTGCAAAATAAATGAAATTTAACCATGTTTTCTGTTACGCACACATTATGTTTAAAAAATATCAGTGATATTCTAGATCATGGTAGATATTTATGTTATAAATGATGACTAGATAGCAAACCACACATACACTAAAATGTGCTTAAATAGTTTTTATTGATCCACTTGATCAATAGAAAATGATTTCTAAAAATGTATAAATACACATGAATTGCCTATGTTATTTTCACTTCTAATTAAAAAAAATAAATTTTAAGAAGAGGACAAGTAGTTTCATGTAAAAGAGAGATTCTTTTTTGCCGCATTATTTAATGAAGCTGTGGTCTGTGGAACACTAAGCAGTAATTAATGCTGATTTCTTCTTTGCCCCTGTGATGCCATTTTCTCCTTGACGCAGCACTTCTGTGACAGCAGTTATTTTTTTTTTTTCAAAGTTTTAAATGGGAGTGTCCTGGGTTCAGCAGTAGCAGTCATTTTTCTCCTTCTTGGTAGCTGGTGCAGCACTGTGTTTTTGACTTGTGTCCAGAGAAGAGTGCTGATAACACCAGTGTTTTTAGTTACGGCTTAGTGATGTTTGGTCTGGCCAAGGACTTTTGGTGCCTCATGCTCTACAGGGAGGAGGGGGAGCCAGGAGGAAGCAGAGACAGGGCACCTGACCCAAACTGACCAAAGAAGTATTCCATACCACGGCATGTCATGCCTGGGATGCAGAAACGGAGGGCAGAGGCCCGGAAGGGTGGTGGGGGGTGCACTGGCTTGGTCGGGCTGGGTATACGTGGTGAGCTGTTGTATTCTTTTCCCTTG
>JANRGW010037558.1:0-28564 GCA_024733675.1 Psilopsiagon aymara
CGGGGGTCCCGGCGGGGCTGCGGGCCGCTGCCTGGCTGCTGGCGTGCGCCGCGCTGTGCTGGGGCCGAGCTGCCGCCTGCCCGCCGCTCTGCGCCTGCAGCGGCACCACGGTGGACTGCCACGGTACGGCCCTGCGAGCCGTGCCC
Source organism: Psilopsiagon aymara (assembly GCA_024733675.1). Taxonomy (NCBI): domain Eukaryota; kingdom Metazoa; phylum Chordata; class Aves; order Psittaciformes; family Psittacidae; genus Psilopsiagon; species Psilopsiagon aymara. The sequence continues at coordinate 147 of JANRGW010037558.1, forward strand.
AAGAGCATCCCCCGCGGCACCGAGCGCCTGTGAGTACCGCGGCGCTTTGTCCGGCCCGGCGGAGCGGGAGCGGCCGCGGCGGCGGGGGGGTGTGCGGGAGACCGGCGGGGCGCTGGGACCGGGGGCTTGTCTTGGAGGTGTCTGGAAGTGCCCAGCGCGGGGATGCCTGTGTAAGAGCCCTTCGGGAGTGTGTGCAGGAGCACGTCCATGGGGTGCATGAGTCCGTCCGTGGGGTGTGTGCGGAGCAGACCGCCCGGAGGCGGTTGTGCAAATGCCCGTGGGGCCATGTGTGACCGCGTGCCCCAAAGCGGAGCGTGCAAGAGCGTGGTGGGGTGAGTGCGAGTGCGGCGTCCCGTTGAGTGCGTGTGTGGGGTGTGTGTATGTAAAAGTGCTTGTCCAGGGGATGGGTGTGTGAGAGCCGGTTGGGTGAGGGTATGAGCATCGTTCCCTCCATGAGGCGGGTGCAACAGCCCTGCGAGGTGGGAAGCAGTGCGTGTGTGCAAGAGCCCGCTGGGCAGGGTGAGTGTGCAGCCCTTCGTTTGTGGGAGGGGTGTGCAAGGAGTCCGGCATGTGCAAGAGCCTGCCTGTGCCAGTGTGTGTGCGAGCATGTGGAGTGCGGTAGGAATTAGAGTTGTGCTCGAGGGGGGCATTTGCACTGGGGCAGCCTCGAATGGGCTGCAGTGTGCGGCTGCATGTCTTGTGGTGGGTGTGTGGCTATGACTTGTCATGCGGTGCACACACAGCTGGAGGGATTTCCTAAGGATCCCAGCCACCACAAGCCCCTACCCATGCTGGGCACCCCTTTGTTCCCGGGAAGCCTTCCTGGGAGTGCTGCACATGGTGCTAGGATCAGGCCCCATTCTTCCACTCTCCTCTTGGGATCCCCCCGGTGTGACCAGCCTCCAGCCGTGCATACAGCTCACCCAGCCCTGCCTGTCCCCTGTGCTGGCACCTCACTGTTCATCAAAGCTGCAGCCCCATTCCCTCTGTGCTGGGGGTGTCCCTGGGTCCCTTGGCTGGACCCCATGAGGTCAGCTTCTCTCACAGTTGTGGTCCAGCCATCTGCGGGGGTTCTGTGGCTCCTACTGGGCTCCCCCAAGCAGGGGGATACCCCTTTGATGCTGTACCCTGCTGAGCACCTTCCTCACTTGGTGACTGCAGCAAGTCCTGCTCTGGGGAGAGGGGCATAAGCTGAGTGTGTCCAAGCTGCTGCTGGCAGCAGATTCCCAGTGTGTGGGTGTCCCTAGTCCTGGCAGGAGAGCGGGGATGTCCCCAGCCTCTCCCCTCTGCTTGCAGTGGAGCCTGGTGGCACAGTAACACCACAGCCCCAGCCGTGGGGCCAGACTAGCTTGAAATCCCCCTTGCAGGACAGGGAAGCACTGGGCTGCCTCCTTCTTGAGCAGCAGAGCTGCAGGATTCATGCCGGGACAGCCACAAACACAGTGCTGCGCTGCCTCCCGTTACCGTAGCATGATGTGCCCTTTGCCTGCAGCTGAGGAGAGACTCCGCAGGCAGGGACTGCAGGCAGCCTGGCAGCACCCAGCATATTTTGCGGGGAGCTCTGCGGGACACCGCTTCAGTGGAGTTTTTTCTTCTCCCACCATGATTATCCTCATACCAATGATTATCATGCAGCACAGCGACCAGCCTGCTGCAAGCTGCAGTCCCATGGAGCTGGTTTACAAGCTCCGAGAGAGGATCCCAGAGGATCCTCTGTGCCCAGGGCAGGGGGAAAGTTCATACATAGCCTGCACCCATCCTTTCTGCCCCTTGGGGAGCTCGGTGGGCAGCATGGGCAGCGAGACCCATCCTCTGCCCACTGTGCTGGTGCTCAACACCACTCAGACAAGATGATGCTGGAGTGGGCTGATGGAGGACACTCTTGGGTGGGCACCTCGCTCCTGCCCTACAGGGCATTTCTCCCCCTCTGGCAGTGGGTCCTGCTTGCTGTCTCCTGCTCTGCCTCCACTGATCTGGCCCTCCATGTCCATCACCGCTCAGACACATAGGGGTTTCTGTATTCCTGCAGCTGCTGATGCCGGATCTGCTGGCTGGGCTGGGCCAGACGTGCTGCTCTCTCGTGGGTGTTGTCTGCTGGATAACTACTTCCCACTGTGTTGCACACCCTTGCAGGTGCTTGAGGGTGTCTGTGCAGAGCAGGTCTATCTCCAAGCAGTGAATTCCTGCTGTAACAGCTCTTAAGTGAGTTCACATTCCCTGTAAAGAGGCTGCAACCTCGCAGGCTCCAGCTTCTCGCCGCTGGATGGAGCCGGGTCAAGCTAGCAACCACAGGGGAGCCTGCAGCAGGCTCTGCTCCAGACTTGCTGTCTCCAAGGACTGGCTTGCTTTGGGAAGCCAGAAACCTCTCGGTGATGCTCTCTGCTACCTGCCTCTTTTCCCAAGCTCTGGGATGTGCGTTGTGAGCAATGCCGACCTTACCATGTGTCCCACAGTGCTGGTGAGCAGTGGTGTCCTTGCTGTCACATTTCCTGCCTGTTGCATGCCAGCAGCCTTGTGAGGCAGCCAGCACGGTGTTTGGAGGCTCCAGGCTTTCTCCAGCCTTCCAGCTGTCTGAGCCCCATGGCAGCATGGGGCAGTACTGCTGCTGTGGCCACTGCCAAAGTGACCATGGGGACTCAGCAGCATACTGTGATGCGGTCTGATCTCCATCACTTTTGAAATACGCCATTTTCCTTTGAAGAAGAGGGAATTATTCGCCTTTCAGAGTCACTGCAACTTTGGAAAATCATGGGCTGGGGAGAAACTGTCTCTTCTGCTTAAAGGTTTCCCCTGTAATGCCTCCCCAGTGCCATACTGTTAGTGGCGAGACATGGCTGGAGACATGTCCAGGATGGAGCACGGGTGGTGGCTGCATGGGGGGACACTGGACCCTCTTTCCTTGCACCAGCGCACAGCACATTGCTCTCTAAGTGCTTTCTAATCCACAACCTCACCTCTGCCTGGATCAGGCACCGAGCAGAGAGGCTTATGCTGCAGCAAGGCAGGAAGCAGCAAAATCTCTGGGCGCTTTGCAGGGCTGCCTGTACTCCTGCCTACGCCATTGGCAAGCGCGATAGTGGGTCCTGGAGGCACCATAGGCAGGATGGGACGATAATCCTCCAGCACTACAGTGGTATCTGCTCCAGGAGCCCCTGTGGTCTCAGCCACTGGAGGAGAGCTGTGAGAAGGACATGGTTCTGTCCCGTTTGCTTGCTTTTCTGTCGTTCTTTCTTTGAAAGCACCCTGAAGAGCAGACTGCCCTGTCAGGGGGTTCCTCTCCCCATACCACCAGGATCAGTGCAAATTTGCTGCTGCCAAATGGCTGCTTCCAGCCCAAGTCTTTGCTGGTGGGGGATGGATAGAGGCTGATAGCATTGCACTTGCTCCTGCTTTTGAAGTTTTCAGCTGGCAGCTGAGAATTGTCCCACTGACCCCTATTGTCCCCTCTCTGGTGGGCTGAACATCCCCCATCTCACTGTTGCCTGTGCCCCTCTCTTCCATGTGGGGGGCAGTGGAGCTGGGTTTTGGGGGTCCCCACTGCTGCATCCCTCTTTGCTCTCTCTTCTCCCTTCCAAGGTCTCTGGCCTCAGCATTGCATGGGGCTCGCATATGCCTTGTTCCATGAGCTTGGGGTTTGCTTGTGCTGAGGACAGCCCTGTCCAGACTGCAGCCAGCTCTGCTGCCTCTGGCATCCGCATTGGCACAGAGAAGGGGTGCTGAGCTCCAGCCTGTGAGTAGAGGAGTGTGGTGCTGTGGCAGCCACACTTCGAAGCATGCTTGCATGCTGCCTAACCATCCCCTGACCAAAGCGAGCTCCTGGTCAGAGTGTGTGTAATTCACTCACCCACATCTCCCTCCAGCTGGTTAATCACGGTGTCTTGCAGCAGCAAGGTGGGTGCATCAAGCAGCACTCGTGTGTTTGGCACCAGTTGTTGGGCTGTGTCTCCTTGGAGACTTCAGGGTATGTTAATTCTTAGGAAGCACCTTGAAGGGATCAACCTCTCCCTTTCCTGGGTGCCTGGACAAGTTTCTGGTGTTGCAGATGAGGAAGCTGGTTGCAGAGGCAGCAATGGAGCATGCAGGCTCTGCAGAGCTCTGAGGCAGGATGCAGGATGCAGGACCAATGTCCATCCAGGGTAGCGCCTGGCTGGTCCTGCTGCCCTTGGCTCTCAGGAGAGCCAGTGCAGGGCACGGGCAGGATGTGGGCTGGATGGGGAAGGCAGCCCCCTCACAGCCCATTGCAGTGGCTTCCTTGGGAGCCTTCCCGGACAGAGGAAATTTGCAATTCTATTCCAATTTCTCCCTTCAGCTACGTCCAAGGCAGATGCTGTCTATATATCACCATGGTAACGCTGCGTTCTTGCTCTCCATGGAATTGTATGCTGGAAAAATATTAGTTTAAAAAACTATGTTGTGTTTGTATTGACTGGAGCCGAGGCTGATAGCAGAGGATCTATTGTCCCCTGGTTGGGAAAAGTCACCAGTAACAGGCAATAAAGCCAGTTGGATTGGCCTCTGGTGACCACTTCTCACCCCGCACAGCAATTGCTTCCCTATAAACCCTTCCCTGGCTCTGTTTTATTGCATCCTTTAAAACAGATATTTTTGCCTTAAATGTGCTGCCACTTTGCTCCTCCAGGGTGATGCATTGTGCTGTCGGCAATTCCTCACTGCTGAGGTGAGAGTGAGGAGGGAGATTTGCTCTTGGCTGTAATTGTGGGTCTCTGGTGTGCACCTTCAAATGCAGCCACTGCGGTGCCCAAAGCCTGCAGCCACGGGGTGAGCTGGACATGGCAGCAGTGGTGCTGGTGCAGGGTAGCACCCTGGTACACACAGTCACAGAAACCATCTAGCTGAACCCTCACAGGACATACATTTGCTTTGAGTTTCGTGCTTCCTGACTTCATTGTTTCCTACTGAACCTCCAGCCAGCAGAAGAGACAAGGCAGCTGTAAGATGCAAAGGATGCTCAAGAGACCACCTCAAGGAAGCAGAGCATGCAGCATGGAGAACAGAAGGGGCTCAGGTACCACCAAGGCAGTATGGGCAGGGAAAGGGTGTCTGGTGCAGGGAATGGTGTATGAGTCTATGACCCCACATTGAGAGGAGCTTCTTCACCCTTGGTCCAGTTTGCTCTCCTGGGTGGGTAGGATGAGTGCCAGAGCAGGACATGTGCATGTGTGTATGCATAAGAGGGTGAGGTGGGCAAACAAGGAGCAAGGAGCCTGTCTTTGTCTTGCATCTGAGTCCTTCATGGCTCCCTGCCTGCTACCAAGGTACTTAGTGCTGTGGATGCATCCTCTTTATCTTTATTGCTACCAAAATAACCTTTCATAAAACCTGAAAGGCAAGGAGAGATTTTTGTGCATGTTTCATGGAAGGCAATAAAAACAAGTTTTGCGTCAGCAAATGGCCCAGTCCCAGGGGATGTCAGACCCAGATCCCTGGCAGGCTTCCCATGTGAGCAGCTCCAAGGCTGGGCCCTGTCCCCACGCAGGGGACAGCCAGGGAGGGCTGCAGTGGTGGGAGTGGTGAGCAGGGTTTCTCCTGCTGTACAGCACAGGCTCCAGTTAGCAATGTGGACAGCGAGAGGTGATGCTTTGTAGCCTGGTCACTAGGGTTGTAGCACTGCTGGAAGCAGGAAGAGAATGAGGTGGGATGAAGGGACCTCTCTGTGGCAGTTAGTGCAGGGTCTGTGCCCCCGGGACCATCTCAGGCTTTCCTGCCACATAGAAGCTCTGAAGCTGTGCTGAGTATCTGCTTTCCTGGCATGCATTTTGGATGCACTTGCTGCTCAAAATAGCAGAGGCAAGTGTCCTATGGGGGAGAGAGGCTGCTAGAAGGAGGAAGATCAGGAAAAAAGGAAGATTAATTTTTCAAGCGATGGAGCCAAGGAGCAGCTCTGGGCACCAAGAGTGGGAGAGATGCGAGCTCCTGGCCCTGGATAATTCTCAGCGGGAAGAAGTCTCATCTCCAAAATGGGACGCTCCAGTGGTCCAGGGTTGAGCAGGCGCCTGTAACCAAGCAGATGGGATGCACTTGTCCTCCTGTCCCTGCTCTGAGCTGCTGCAGGAGGGATGAGCAGAGGGAGTTTGCTGAGCAAGGGGCAGCTGAACTGGAGGTCTATCTGCTGAGTGGCAGGGGAAGCCACTGGGAAGCAGAGGAGCCACAGGAGCAGAAATGCTTCTCACCAGGCTACCCAGTGCAGCACAGAAAGCCAAATTTGGGGGGTATTGGGCAAATCTGTTTCTTTGTCTGAGCCCCAGTTTCCCCGTTTGTGAAACAGAACCAGCTGCTGCCTTTCCTCAGCCACACCGCAGTTCAGGAGGGGTATTATTTTTAACCTGAAGGTGACACACCACAATGCTTTGTGCGTGTAAAGCATTCCCTGACTGTGAATGGCTAATGACTGGTATGAAAACCCCAGAGAGAAGTTAGGAAGGGCAGAAAGCCCTCTGGACCCACACCGTCACTGCTGTGCTTTGTGGGCTCCCTTTTGGCTAAGAGCAGTTGCTCTGGGATAAGCCCACACTGCTGCTCTTGGAGCTCTCCCCTTTGGGGCACATCCCCCTGCAGGCATTTAGTAGGGGGGTGCTGGCAAGGTGCTCACTCTGGGGTGCAAGGCACACTTAAAGGAACTTTGATGAATCCTCTGGGCACCTTTGGTCTTCCTTGAGGGGTCTGATCAGGGCAGGGATGGGAACGAAAAGGAGGAGAAGGTGCTGAGCCCCTTGTGCAGCAGTGTCAGGCCAGTGTGAGTACTCAGTGCCCCTTCCCTGAGCGGCAGCAGCACGTTCTACCCCCTGCATCTTGGAGGCAATGGGATTAGCACCCAGCTGTGCCCCCAGGGGCTGCAGTGAACTTCCTCAATGCTGGTACTGGAAGGGACCAGCTCCCCTGGGGATGGGCAGAGCTCTGCCCTGCCTTTCACTGCTTGGGCAGCTCTGTGAGCCGGTGGTGGGGCTCGGTTACATTCAAGCAGCCGTGTGGAATCTTGGAAAGACTTGGAAAATGCAATAAAAGCATAGGATGAAAGGTTGCAGCTGTTCTGTCCCCCAGTGCTGAGCACAGGGGTCAGGGCGGGCTCTGAGCCCGGTCCATGTTTCCATTAGCAGTCCGCGTGATGGGACATGAGCTGCTTATGACATTTGCAGATGCAAGCCAGGTTGGGATAGACGCAAAAGGGCTGGGGGACCGCTGTGATTTCAAACCAGGTTTGGCACACAGGAGGAGTGGGCTGACAAAAAGGATGCTGTTGCCTGGGGACCCAAGGAAGGTGTGTTGGTGGGAGAGGATCACCAACAGCAGAGATGTGAGATGGGAGCACAAACTGAGCAGGTCCTGCCCCTGAGAAACCCCTCAGAAGAGTTCTGCCCTGGGAGATGGGGCTTGCTGGGGGGAACAGGGATGGGAGAGGGACCTGCATGGGCAAGGGAGCAGCCTGGTCTAAGCGTCGTGGTGTCTTGGGCAGGCAGGGATGGAGCTCATTTGCAGCAAGAGGGGTTCAGGACAGAGTTCTGGAAATGGTCTTGAGGCAGGAGAAGTGACATGCTGGAATAGGGCACGGGAAGCATCAGGCCCTGTCCCTGAAGGAGCCATGTATGCATCTGTCAGGATTGATGGAGGGCTGCAGAGGTGCTGCTGTGGGGTGTGTGACCTCACAGCCTTCATTTCTCTGCTTCCCTGATCATTATCTGGCACTGCCGGCTCCAGATGGGGTCAGGGCTCTGGGATAAGAGCTACAGAGCCACTGGGAGGGGAGCTGTGCCCCTAGGGGCCCGTGCTCTGAGCCAAGGGCAGGAGCAGCAGAGCAGTGGGGACCACGGAGGGAGGGATGCATCACATCAACGATGCAACTGCCAGCCTCTGTGGCAGTCCTTGGCCTGGGGTCTGCAGGAGCACGGCTGGCTGCGGGCACTGCTGGCACAGACCTCTTCTTCACCTCTGCAGTCACCACCACTCTGTGCTGGTGGGGCTGGGACAAGTGGGCATTTCTCCACGTGGGGGTACGAATGCAGGGTTTCATCCTGCGGACTTTCACTCTGCCTTCTTAAAAGTGGGACTCCAGAGAGCGCAGCAGTTGGGATTTCTGCCTCAATGGGAGAGCAGAGCTGAGCTGAGCACAAGGACAGGAGTCACGTGTGTGCCAAATAGCTGATGCTTTTGCAACAGTGTGGATAGTGGGATTGCACTGTCTGCTCCTTCCCCTTCCTGCTCCTGATAAATCAGTGCCCAGGGAAACACCACTCATGTTGGCGGTACTTAATAAATTACCTCTCGGCATTTACCTCTCTGAGGTTGTTACTGAGTTAGTGTAGCTCCAAACCCTGCAAAGGGAAAAGACGCATCAGGCCCCCCTCGGGAATGGAATAAGCCATTCAAAGCTAGAAACCAAATATAAACCCAGACTATGCAAATCCAGTCTAACGAACTCCGCTGCAGCACAGACATCCCATCTGGGAGTGGGATGATTCACAAGCAACGTAGCAAAGGGACTGCTTGTTTTAATGACTTTCCTCTTCCCAGGAAGAAGTGGGAGGGGGGTTGAAAAACCTGAAAACTTGAAGGTTGCAAATGAAAATCCTCTGCCTCTCCAGCACAGGGTAAGATTTTGATGCACATGAGGATGCTTTCTGGAATTAAATCCTATGGATTAACGGCAAAAGAGCATCCCCTGCATCTTTGCTTTCAAATCACAGTCCAGAAATGCAACCAATCTGCCAGGCAGCTCCCCAGACACATCAGTCCTTATCAAAGCTCTGCTGCATGGGGCAGGGCAGGGTGTTTCGCTTCACTAGGAAAGGGCACAGGGGAAGAGAGTGAGCAGCTGAGCAATGGGGGTCTGGTTTTCTGGGCACAGCAGACTGTAATTTATCACCATGAGGAACTGAAGGGGGCTTAGAGGGGAAAAAATGGCACTAAGCTAAATAGCAGTGTTGCCTCGGCATCCTTACAAATAAGCTTTACCTGCTGTTCATTCCCATCTTGGTTGCAAAGGCCATCATTTACCCGAACAAAGGCAAGGGGGGATGCTGAGAGCGGTTGTCAGGGAGCATCCAGGGCTGTGAAGAGGCCCTGGAACACTGCCCTGCTCAGGGACAGCCATCAGCCCCAGTGCTGGAGCACCATGAGGCTGCTCAGTGGGCATGCAGGGAGCAGGGGCTGCGGTGGGTTGGCATGTCCCTTTTCAGCACATTCTGCTTGTGCCTCCTTGTCCTGGAAAGGCTTTGGGTTCAGGCTGCTTTATCCCAGAAGGTGCCTGGGAGTTGTGGAGGGACTGTCTGTGCCCAGTCCATGGCTCTCAGGTGTTTCTGCAGATCTCCATGCTGCTCTGCCTGTGCTCAGCCCCTGGCAGAAGCTCGGGGATGCTGGTGCTCCAAGCACCCCTGAGGTGTCCGAGCACACCTTGGGCTTTGCAGGCTGAAGTGTAAATCTCAGCTTTCCTATTGAGCAGTTTTTAAATCAAGCCTCTCTGCTGTCTGCAGTATTGGAGATTTTCTAACTCCTGATTTTCACTTATGCATTGCAGCCAAACTAATGTTAGATGTGTCTAAAAGAAGGTGACATGGGAGTCCTGCCAGGGACCTTCTGCCACCAGGAGCTCTCAGATGGGTGCTGTTATCTCCAGCATAGCCCTAAGGAGCTTTCAGGCCATCTGCTTTGGAAGGGATCCCTTAGGACATTTGGAGAAATCCACTCCTGAAGCCGGGGTTTCTCCCTGCCCTTAGCTGACCCCAGGGCTGTGGTCCATCCGGACACATCTGTATGTACCAAGTCCCCCGTCCTGCAGTGACAAGTGTCCCTACAATGCCACAGTGCCTTGTGCCGGGAACTTACAGCCTGGATGTGGGTTTTGCTCTCCAGGAGAGGGGCAGGACTGAGCTCCACAGGGTGCAACCTCGCGGGATGGAGCCCCAGCTCTGAGAGCCAGATGTGCATGCTGTGTTCTGGCTGTATGCGAGCTGGGCGAGCTGTGGGGCTGCAGAGCCTGAGTGTGGGTTTCAGTTTAATCGGCGGGGCTGGGGAACCTCTATTCATTCCCCACTTGCATTCATCTGTGTCCTAGTAACGTGCTCTCCCAACCTCCTTCCCAACACAGGCACACACGGCTGGATAATGGCAGGAGCCCGGCAATCTCAGGCGCTGAATAGCGGTGTAATTACGAGGCTATAATGGCGAGCTGGAACTCATTAGCCATTATCAGCCATTTCAGCAGGACAATGGCAGCACCCTGGGGTGCACGGCTGCGCTGGCTGTACCCGGCACGCTGCTCAGCGGCTCTGAGGCCAGCCCGATGCTGACCCTGACCCCTTGCTTGGCCACAGAGCCCGGGGGAGGGAGAGACTGGCTCTGGATGGGAACGATGGGCTTTGCATTCAGCCCCTCTTGTGAGTGGGGCATTCCTGCTCCCTGAACCAGCTGGGAGGTTAAAGAGCCCTGAGTGCTGGGGTCCTGCCCAGGCACCACAGTCTGCTCTGGGCTAACACCACCTGCCTCTCCCCTTCCCTGGCTCCGGCAGCTTGTCTTTCCCTTGACTGCCTCCTCCTCCTCCTCTTTTTAGTTTATTTGGTTTCCTCTTTATTTCTGTGTCTGTACTCAGTGCAGCGTGGGAGCCCTCCCCAGGCTGCACTCTCGCGTGGGCATCCTCCATCCCCAGCACTTGCCGTGGGCAGATCAGCCTCATGGCAAGGAGCAAACACTGCCAAGGAGGAAGGCTCTCTCCTGCTGTAGGGTGCTGCACAGGAATTGCAAGTCTGCAGGCTGTGGGTCCCAGGGCTGACAGTCCCACTGTCCATACAGTGCTCACAGCCCAAATGCAGAAAGGCACTGCACAGCCGAGACTGCAAGGTACAAATCTCTGCAGCTCCCCACTCAATGTATTTTAAAGCAGGATAACCCTAGCAGGGGCGTGTTTGAGGCTGTGATGTGGAGAGATGGGGAGATGCAGCCTGCAGGCTGGGAGCAGAGCCCCTGCCACATGTGGCTCCAGCCGCTGGGCACTCACTGCCATGGGTGGGTGTAGGCACCCCAGGTGCTGCTCTCTCCCCTTATTTTCACCAGTGGGGTGAGCAAGCCAGGGCAGCATCTCCCTTGTGACTGGAGTACCTGTCCCTGTGCTAACCCAGGGCTTTTGCATGAAAGAGATGCCAGGAGGAGCAGCTTGTACTGTGCAAGTGCCTCTTGGAAGGTGAAAGTGGAAGTGTGGCTTATTCTCCAGGCGGAAGGTGTGAGATGGCTGCACACTGAACCAGGCATAAGTGTGGCAGACTTGCAGCTGGGTGTTTGCAGGGATCCTGCTTTTCTGTGGGACAGTGGTTTGCTTTCTTATTACCCCTGCCCTCTCTAAGCCACTCTGCATTTTGGATGACCCTAATGGGTGTTTGCTGCATTACCAGAGTGCAGTGATGTGCATCCAGCCAGGTGGCTGCTGGCGACACTGGGCTGCTTATTGCATTGCTAAGAGCTCTGGGACTTCTGTCCCAAGGGAGGCATTGAGCATGGGGACCAGGAGAATGGGGAGCTGGGCAGCCCCCAGCCCTTGCTGCTTTGTGGTCCATGAAAGATGCTGGCTGACACACTTCTGGCCAGCCAGACCTCTGTGTGCCCAGTAAGAATGAGGGTCCTCTCCAGAGGTGGGAGCCAGCCCTTGGCAGCAGTTGCTGCTGTTGTGTCCCTGTCTGCCCTTTCTGGGGGACAAGCTCTTATTGGGGAGCCCCAGTGCCTGGGCACCTCCTGAGCTCTTTCTTGCTGATCTCTGCCTCTTCTCTCCACAGGGAGCTTAATGGCAACAACATCACACGGATCAACAAGAATGACTTTGCTGGGTTGAAGCAGCTCCGCGTCCTGTGAGTTCCTGGCAAGGGGATGTCTGCTGTGACCCTGGCGGGGTCTGTGCTCAGCTTGTGGCCTCTCCTGGGGCTGGTAGAGATGATGCTGAGCCCTTTGCTGGGCATTTGCCAGCAGGGCTGGAAGGCATCCGCATTGTGCTGAGCACGGTGGGCTTACAGACAGGAGGGAGCAGGGAGAGAGGGGCTGGGCTGTGTTGAGGAGATGTGGGAGCGAGATGGCCCTGGGTGCAGAGGAGCACTGGAGACACTGCCGGTGAGATGGGGCTGCTGAGATCTGCCTTCTGGAAAGCTGACCTCTTCTCTCCACAGGCAGCTGATGGAAAACCAGATCAGCACGGTGGAGCGTGGGGCATTCGATGACATGAAGGAGCTGGAGCGGCTGTGAGTGCAGGGCATGGAGTCGGGTCGGTGAGGGACTGCCAGGCTTAGTCGCAAAGAGCATCCTTTCCTTAAACCATAAAGTATCGGTGCTGCCTGACTTCAAACAGCTCCTCTGCTGCGTAACAGTGGTATTTTAGTGTGGGAAGCAAACCCATTTCTGTGGATCTTTAAAGTCCTTTCTGATGTTTTTGAGGTGAGGGGAAGGTTAAACACAAATCACTCTCGCTGTTACCAGCTGTGTCCTGTGTGTTACTGAGGGAGCCATAAGTTCCAGTCCAGTACTCAGTAAAACAGCTCAGCAGTTTAAAAACCCTGAGCCAATATGAGGAGCTGAGCGAGCAGCAGGTTAACAGCGCAGTTAAGCAGCAATCAGCAGTTAACAGCTTGGAGTCCTGTCTGCATATAATTACAACATTGTGAGGAAGTCTGTTAATGCCCCATTGGTTGCCCCAGTGCTGTGAGAAGGGCAGGGATGTCCTTGCCAGGTGGGATGCTCTGCTCTAATGGTCCCTCCGGCTGAGCCAAAGGTCCCAGCTGTGCCTGGGGCTGCTGGCTGGGTTGCGGGTAGGGTGACTGCTTTTCCCCCAGAACCCTGACCCCTTCCTCCTTCCCTGCAGACGGCTGAACCGCAACCAGCTGCACGCCCTGCCTGAGCTCCTCTTCCAGAACAACCAGGCGCTGTCACGGCTGTGAGTACCCCCTGTGCCGGTGGGGCTCCCCTGCGGGCTGGCTTGTGGGGCTGCTGTGGGGTTTGGAGGGGCACTGACATCCCTGCTTCTGGTGGTTGTGCTGGTGGTCACTGGTGTCTTGTCCCAGTGAGTGCCTGGTGTGTGGCAGGAGAATGCATCTTGTTTCCGAGCAACATGCACCATGGTTGGGCATCGGCTTTGCCTTGCGGAAGACCTGAGATGGGTGCCATTAGAGACTGGGTTAAATGTCTCTGCAGTGCGTAGGGATGTGGAAGATGGTGGTGGCAGTTTGGACCGGAGCTGGCATTACCAAGCTGGACTGTGCCTGCACAGTGCCAGTTGCAGAGGTGCTGCAAGCCCTGCAGCGGATCACAGGCTCTGGAGCGAGGTGCCCTTGCATCTTAGATTGGGTTTTCATGAAGGGAGGTTGAAAGAGGATGTCCCCAAGGGGTCACATCCTGCCCAAAAACCTCTGTAGGGCACAGATTGTCCCAAAGCCCTGCCTGTCTTTCTGCTGGTGTCCAGGGCAGCCTGGGGAAGGAGGGGGAAGCCCTGCTGAGGCTGATCCAGCCCATCATGTCTGCTACTCCCTCCCCACCGCTGCCTGTCCCCATCGCTGCCTGTCCCTCTGCACCCATAAAAACACACCCAGGGACTGTCTTTCATTGTGCAAGCAGCAGCTCTGCAGACCCCTCTGCTCCTCCTCCCTCTATGAAGCAGCAGGCTGCCTGGGGAGGGCTGCTGGGGTTTTGATAAATACTCTTTTCTGTGTTGGCTTTCCCTTTCCTGGGACTGCTTCACATGAGCATCATTGCCATCAACAGTGCCAACATAGTTCAGACTGCAGGAACTCCTCTTAACAAAGCATTTACTGGCTCTCAGCTATGTCAGGCACTATGTATGTTGGGAAGGGTCCATGAGTAAGAAAGGGTGCATTTAAGCAGCTGAGAGAACTGGGATTGTTCAGTCAGAAAAGAAGGGTCAGAGGGGACCTTATCACTCTCTACAACTACCTGAAAAGAGGTTGCAGTGAAATGGGGTTGGTCTCTTCTGCCACATAACAAGTGATAGGATAAGAGGTAATGGGCTCAAGCTGTACCAGGGGAGGTTAGGTTGGATGTTCGGAGCAATTTCTTCACAAAAGGGTGATCAGGCATTGGAACATGGTCAGAAACATTGGATAAGGCTGCCAGGGAAGTGGTGGGATCACCATCCCTGGAAGTATTCAAAAACCATGGACACGAGGCCCTCATTGACGTGGTTTAGCAGTGGACTTGGCAGTGCTGGGGTAACGGTTGGGCTTTATGGTCTTAGATGTCTTTTCCAACCGAGCTGATTCTGTGATTCTATGAAATTGGGGCTGGATGCTCTCCATTGCTCTGAGAAGATGCTGGCACCCTGTGGCTGATTCCCAGTGCATAGCAGGGCAGCTGTGGCTGAGACATGAGTTCCCTGCTTACAGTACCTTGTACCTCCATGCCTCAGCTGTGAGATGAGGATGCCAGATCCTGCTGGGGCAGGGATTGAGTGGATGAAATAACCGAATGGGCTGAGACACTGCCAGGACAGGCATGGCCGTGTTGGGGCCAGGCAGCCCTGCCTGCACCTGCAGGCTGTGGCTTGAGCTGTTTTGTTCAGCAGCAATTCAGTTTAATTCCAACATTGCCAGGGAGTCGGTGCTGGCGTCCGGCTGGAGGTGGTGCAGTGAAGGGTTAAAACACTGTGTGGGTTTACCAGCATGGGATGTGTGAAATGGTGGACCTGTGCCAGAGATGGGCCTAGGTAATGGCAGCTGATAGCGCAGGCGTTCAATTAATTACCAAACGGCATTCGTTGAGCTCAGCTGTGCTGCATTGAGGTGCCAGCAAGGGCCCATCCTCCTCCAGCGCCCACTGCATAGCAAAAACACGGTGGAGAGAATTCTTTCACAAACGTTAATGTTTCCCTTTCAATCTTCTCTAGATTTGATTACCAGGCTCTTTCTGAAAGCAAACCCCATGGTTCACTGGGGAGATGCAGGAGGCAGCCTCCCAGCTGGGCTGTGTGGTGTGCCCCTACACTTGCTGTGTGCAGGGTACCGTATGTACCACTGTGGGTGAGGAAGGGTGTGCAGGGTGCTCCTCGTAGCCACCCCATGTTCAGGTGTGTTTCAGCCTCTGCCTGTTGTTTTGCTGTTGCTTTCTGTGTTGTGGTGGTTGTTTTGAACCTATTCTCTCCTGCCCTGCCTTGAAGCTGCTTTCTGCCCATCTCTGTCATGGCAAACCCCACTTGGACACCAGCACCCGTCTTTTTTCTTGTGCAATGTGGGTCTGTGTCTGTGGTGCCATGCCGTGGGAGCTTTGATGAGCATTCAGGGTAGAGGGTCCCTGCAGTGAGCTGTGGGAAGCTGTGGGACTGGGGACACACAGAGACACTCACCATCCTTCTCTGCAGCACATTACCCACAGGGTACCTCTGTTATTGAGGGCAGAGTTGGGTGCTGCATTTATGTGCTGGAGGACTTGCAGCTCCCTCTCCTCACAGCTGCGTGTTGCTGAGGTGTTTGAGGATGGTTTGGGGGGACAGTGGGGCAGGGGGTGCCCAGGGCAGAGCTTGTCTAGACACATGGTCACGCTGGCTTAGCAGGAAGGTGGGATCCGGACCGGTGCTAGTACAGCCAGTGTAGGAGGTCATAAGGACACTCTTAAATTGCTGCAAACCTGGCTCAGGCTGCAGTGATATGAGTCAGTGGGGAGCAGGTTTAAGCTAAGTTGAAATCAGCTTGCCTTGAACTGAAACCAGAGCCTCTCCACCAGGCTTTGCACATATTTAACTGCTGAAATAGATCTGGGGTGGCCCCATTGCTTGGCTCCCCTTTCCTGCCCCAGAGGCAGGCTGGGACCTGTGCTGGTCAGGAAGAGTGCTCTTAGCAGCACCGTGCTCTTGCAAATCCTGCTCTGCAGACCATTTCCAGCAAGCAGTGCCTGTGCAAGCTCCCCCTTGCCCTCCCTGCTGTGACCACCACAGCATGCTCCTCTGGCTCCCAGGGTGTCTGCTAGGTCCTCGTCCTCATACCTTGGTGCTGGGAGGTCCCAAATCAATGAAAACTGTCTGAACAAGTCAGGCTGAGATCTGCTGTAGCTGCAAAGTGAGGCTGGGAAATGGGTGGCAGCTGAAGGAGAAAGCCAGGGGTGGATGCAGGAACCACTGGGGGTTGCTTAGATGGGTACGTGGGTGCTGGCCTCTTCTAGCCTTAGTCTTGATGCATCTTTTCAGCACATCAGTAGTACGACAGCAGGTTAAGGCAAGTCTGTTGAATGTGGGGTATGGGATGCCAATATTGCTGTTTTCCACTGTACCTTGAGCCTCATAGAAATAATTCGGAAGCATCAGACCTTGGGCTTGGGTAGCGATGGAAAGCTTTTTGTTCTCCTCCTGGGTCTGAGTGTCAAAGCCTAATCCACAGTGGTGGTGCTTTGTGGTCTCCCAGCCAGGCTGCAATTAGTTACTCAGATCTCGGCTATAAAGAGTATTTGTGCATTGGGATAATGGAAAGGGTTGGAGTTAAACCTGATCCGTCAGGGCTTAAATAAACTGGGAAATGGCAGGAAAGGGCCAGTGGAAAGCACATCTCAAATGAGGGTGTGGGGGAGGTGAGATGCCTTGAGAGGAATGTTTTCCCCTTGGTATTTGGGAATATTGACCCGACTCCTGCCCGGAGACCATCTTGGGCTGAGGTGCTGGTATGGGGGGACTGTGCCAGCGCCTCTGCAATGGGGCAGAGGGATTCTCCACATGGTGTCCCTTATTTATACCCACGGATAACTCATTAAGCAGCCCCGGTGGCTGGAAATGGCGCTGATCTGAGGTTTCGCTGTGGAGCGCCTGACCCCAGTGACCCCATCTCAAAATGGGCTTAATTAAACTGTCAGCACTGGACAGAAGAACAAAGCTCCATGGGCCAGGAGGGGCCAGGGTCCCCCAGCAGCTCGCTGGGGAAGAGCACATCTCCTGGGAGGTGGAGAGCTGGTACAAAATGGATCTTTCCTTCATCGAGAATTACCCAGGCAAGAAGGTGACCTCTGCTATTGCACTGCCCAGCGCTGGTCCCTGGTGCCCTGCAGCTGTGTGCATCTCAGCTCTGCACAGGGTCCCCAGTGCAGCCCTGCAACACGCTGGGAACCAAGGGGGTACTGGCAGACCTGGCTTCAGCATCTCTCCCGAGCTGGCAGGAGATGCCTTTTCGCTTGAGAGCAGGGCATCCAAACCTTTGAGTTTCTCTCTGCTCCCTTGGGAGGGACAGGGAAGGATGGGAGAGGACTTTTGTAGCCCTGTCTCACTTCTCTCCCTCAATAACCTCCCCCTGAAGCTGCTTCGAAGCCCTTTTGGGGGTCCTGGATGGGGAATGTGAGGAGGAGAGAGGGGGCTGAGGTGGCCATAGCAGCAGGGTGAGAACAGAAATGCTGCGGGTGCATCATCGGGAGGCAAAGACGTGGGCTTTGGAAATGTGCTAAAGGCAGCCAGGATGGCTATAAATAAGTGGTTTTCTCCAAGGGAAGCTGAGCTGGCGTGAGGGGAGAGGAGCGGTGCAGGGAGCTCGGGGGAGATATTCCCACAGGGTTGCAGCGATCCTGCCTGGATGTATCCCCCCGGGAGCAGCCACACAGGTTTTCCTCATTGCTGCAGCTGCTCTGTGCTCGGTGGAGTGGGAAGCTGAGAGAGGATGAGCAGAGAGCGGGGAAAAAAGGTCTTGTTTCCAGAAAGAGGAAGATTAAGGACACGGGCCACGGTCTGCTGGTTCCTGTCGGACCCATGCCAGCAAAAATTGTGGAGGAGACAGTTCTGCATCCAAGCTGGCAGCCAGGCCCAGGGGGAAGGGCCCGCGGTGCTGCTTTCCCATCTGTAAGGGCAGGGGCTCCCTGGAAACAGCATTAACATCTCAATCAGGACCCGTGGCTTTCTGAGCCCGGGACATGTGAAATGCTGCAGGAGCTGGGGGGATTGTCACACTCCCCTGAGACTCTCCTCCTGCAGCCGGAGCCTGCAGAGGGGTAGCGATGCTCTACACTTCCTTCTGTCTGCGAGCTGAGGCAGAGACCAGGGGCTGATACAGCCCCCTCTGGACCAGGGGTATTTAAAGATCTGGTGATGAGGGAGTTCAGAGCTGAGCTGCACAGAGCACTTGCAGCTGCCTGGACAGGGACGGTTACGTTATGGTGAGCTCTGGCGCTGGTTCCTCTCACGATCCCTGCATCTGTCTAAACCAAGCCCTAATTGCCTTTGGAAAAGCAGGCAGAGAAAAATGGAGCGCAGCTAAATAACTTGAGAAAATGCAAACGACGTCCTTCAAGAAGGAGCAGGCCACAACCACGCAGGAGGAAGCTGTGAGCTGAGTAGTAGCAAAACAGGGTGACAAGTGAAAAAGGAGCTGTCAGAGAAAGGAATAACAAAACAGGCCCTGCTTGCATGGGGCTGCCTGCGTGTGGGAGGTGTTACTTGCGAGACTGTACCAGTGACCATTCCTCTTGGCACTGCATTGGGAGAAGTCCCAGATAGGAAAGGGAGAGATGGAGAAATGTCAGGACAAAACCCGTGCGCTCGGTGGTGGATGGGTACAGGAGTGGAGCAGCCCATGTCCCGCCAGTGGGTGGCTGTGCTGGTGCCAGCTGGGGAGGTGCGGGTGCAGGGGGGATGCTGCGGAGGGATGCAGGTACTGCAGCTCTGCTTCCCTCCCGTCATGGTGACCTGCCTGCATGAGCCCTGGTTTTGCTCAGCGGGGTTTTTGGTGCCTGCCTGCGTGTCGGCTCCGTGGGAGTGCTGCCGCAGTGGTGGGCTGGCTCTGGCTGAGCACCGGCTCTCCTGTGCCAGACACCCACCCCATCCTCTCACGGCAATAGGTTCTGTTGGGGCTTAGGTTGAGGTTTGCTACCTCCAGTGAGGTTCTGCAGCCGGCACCTGCAGCCACTGCAAGGAAAGGACCTGCAGGCACCGTGTTGTGTTTTCATCTTTCCATGCTGGAGCAGGGCCCCTCCAGCTCCTCGGGCGTGCGCTCCACTGCTCTCTGCACAGATGCGTGTGTGCTGGTGGTCCTATGCAGAGCACCGTGGTCCAAGAGTTGCAGCAGAGAGCAGCTCCCCCAGAAGCAAACTTCCCTGCTTCCACTTCCCCCAGCATTCCATGTTTCTATCCCAGCTGCCCCCTCTGACAGCGTCCCCCTCCCCTTGCTGGGCAAGGGCCAAGTGTCCCTGATGTTACTGTGCCCACATTTTGGCCGTTGTCCCCTTGACTCTGGGTGCTGTACCCCCTCACACTCCCCAACAAAGCCCCTTCTGTTGGGGACAGAGCAGGGCTGGGGGGGGGGGGCAGGCTGGGACACGTCCCCCCGGAATACCAATCAGGAAGGGGAGCACGGTAGCTGAGGGGGGGATCTGTGGGGTCTGCATGCTGCAAGACACCCCCAGCAGCCAGGGGGATGGGGAGGGGGAAGAGAAGCCTCGCCACAGCCCCCAGGAACAAAGAGTCAGTGTGGCTCGTGACAGCTCTAAGGAAACGCAGGGAAACAAATGTGCCACTAATAGGTGGGGAGGTTACCTAGGAAAAGATGCTGCCAGGCAAGCAGGCGCCCGGCCCCCTTTGCAGCGGGCTGGCAGGCGACGAGGGGATGGGACTGGCACCCCCCGACTCAGGGGGGACATAGGAAGCTGCAATGGGGCCAAGGCAAGGCAGGTTTGCATGGCCATGTCTGTGGGGACAGCATCCCTATGAGCACAGCAAGGACATCTCTGGCTTTTTATGTGGCATGTCCCTGCTGGGAAGCAGCGCTGCCACGCAGGGAGCTGCTGGCTGACTGTGTGCTCTCCCCCTTCTTCCTCCATCACTAACGTGCCACAGACCTCAGCTTTCTTTGGGGGGCCCAGGAAGACTCCGTGGGGGATCCTGATTGCAGCCAAACCTCAAAGCCTCACAAATTAAATGCTTGCTTAAGATCTTTTTATATTTAAGTGCTTCCATAAGCTTTTGGGGACCTGACTCACAGTCTCTGAAGGCACAGGAGCACCAGGGTGAGGGTTGCTGCCATGCCCCAACTTGCTGCTTAGTAGCCCCCCTTTTGAATCCCATCAGCCTGGGCCCCCTCCCACCGGGGTGATGAAGCAGATCCTGCACGGATCCAGCCCCTAGCTCTGTTCTGTGCCATTGTCCCAGTGAGCTGCCAGGAGCGGGCATTGCCAGCCGGCTGCCTGGAGATAATCTGTCCCCTCCCTCCATGGACCCTGTTGTGCTCCTGACCCACTGCTGGCTCTGGCTTTCTGGGTGTTGAGCTGCGTCCAAGGTTTCCATGGCAATGAGTGGGGTCAATCCCCACTCCCGGGTTTCCCTCCTTGCACCACCTTCTTTGCTGGGTGCACCCTCAGTCTTGGTTTGAGTGCAAGCTTGGATTTGGCTTTTGTAATGTTATTAAAGCAAAGGGGTCTGGGTCTGTAGTGAGGTGCAGCTCCCAGCCCCCTGCCCTCTTTGGCAAAGTGCCCCCCTCCATGTGGCATCGTGTGGAGCTTCCCTGCCCAGCTCCCAAGAGATCCCTGCCACTCTGGCAAATGGGAATCTACAACCCAAAGGAAAGAGTGATGGAAAATCATGTTGTCCTAATGCTGGGCAGCAGTGCTAATTACACAGCTATTAAAACGCAGGGGAATTACTTATTCCCTCCCTCCTCACAGTTCATTGCCCGCATTGTGCCACTTTCACCCCTCGGTTACCTCTGGTCCCCTGAAAGAGTTAAAAGAGCACTCAGAGAAGCCGATCCCTTTGTCCTTATATTTTGCTAGCAGAATAAAGGCTTTTCCTCCATCCTGTTTTCACAGCTCAGATAGCAGAATGGTTCAAAGTAATATTAAAGAATAGTGAGCAGAATTAGCCTTTGGTAATTTGACTTCCAGGATGTGGAAGACAAAAGCCTTATGCCATGGTTTTAGGGTGAGTTAAAACTTGGTATGCCTGCACGTAAATCCCACAGACGTGTCAATGTACACAGCCAGGTAACTAACCTGTGTTTTCTGGTTGATTCTCCTGTGGGTGGATGTTGGACCCCCTCTTCTGTGCTGCTGGGACTGCCATGAAAACGAGCGATCAGCAGTATCCAGCACTGCTTCCAACAGCTGCCTGCAAGGGTGACTGTGTCTGCTCTCTGCTGCTCCAGAGGGTCCTGTGGTGCTGTCAGCATCAGTGCTGGACCATGCAGCCTGCAGCCCCGATGCCAGCAGCTCTGCTTGGTGGGCACCAGCATCTTGCCCCAGCAGACTGCCTGGGCAGTGGGGTGCTTTACCCACTGCAGTACCTGGGTCATTTTCTCTGTGCTAAAGTGCTGTGAAGACCAAACATGTGAGTGTGAGGGGGAAAGATGCCCCGGGGGCGTTCCTGGTGTGACAGGGCTGGTAGGCATTGCCCAGGGGAACCTGTCCCGTGCCCACAGTGATAGGCTGGGAGCATCCTGCTTTGAAGAGCCCATTTCTGCATGTGTGCAGATCAGTGTCCATGTGCCAAGAAACCCGGACAGCAGTGTGCGGGGGGGGGGGAAGGTTGGGATTCATTTCCCAGATTCTCATCTGTGTTAAATCAATTACCATCTCAGCTTATCCTCACTTAACCAATGAGACAAGGACGTCTGTGGCTGGGACACCCACTGCCCTGCAGACCTAAGCAGCATATGGATTAGGGGGTCTTACCAGCTGCCCCTCCTGGCCCCTCCATGGTTGTTGCACCACCTTTGCCCCCAGAGGCTTTGGTCCCTATTTCCTATTTGTGTCTATATTTCCCTTCAGGACAGGAAAAGCTGGATTAATTTTTATTGCTCCCAAGGGAGCTGTTGGCAATCGAAGACATCTTGCTGTCTTGTTTTCTGTAAACCAGGAGGCAGGAAAAGACAGGAATGGTTTAAAATGGTTTCCTTGTGTCTCCTTTCTCCCCGTCTGGTCCTCACTGCCCCTCTGATGGGAGATGGCATTTGGGGCAGAGCTGCTTGAAGAGAAAATCACTCAGACTTCTTCCAGGCCCTAGGGCTGAAAGAGAGAGGTTTCCCTGGGAAGTGCAGGTGGGAAAAGTTTGACCATCCTCTTGAGGGTTTGGGAAACAGTAATTTTGGAATCCCATGAGGAGGAGAGTATTAAACATGGAAACACATGAACAGCACCCAAACTGCCTATCACCCCAGCGCTGAGAATTCCTCCATCCCCAGGCCCCCCTCCCATAGCAAAAATATGGACCCAGGAGTACTATTCCTGTATCCCCCCAACTTTCCCATTCCCCATATAGTGCTCAAAGGAGCTTTTGTCTGCCTCCAAGCCCCACAGGTGGGTGGGCTCTTCATCCCCCCTCCCTTGGCTTAGGATGCTTTTTCCCAGGGGCCACTGTTAGCCCATCACTATGCCACGCAGGCTTGTGGGTCGCCTTGGCAACGGGGGCCTGGGGATGCAGGTTGGGGGTTGATCCCATAGTGGGACCCTTCTGGGATGTTTGCTCAAGGGCTGATGATGCTGTTTGCCATGGACCAGCACGTACCCAGCAAAACCGCGTTTTGCTGGGTACGTGCTGATCCATGGCAAACACAGTGGAGATGCAGGATCAGTGTCCATGCATGGTACCTGGCATCATGATTTCATTCCAGGGATGCTCCACTGCAGCTCCTCTCCATTGCACAGCCATGCTATTACTGCCCAGCCAGTACCCCCAGTTCTATTAACTACTAATCATAGAGATGAAGGGTAGCAGGGCTGGGAATCTGTGTTCGTGGGGTGAACAGGAGAAAGCAAGCGAGGAGCAAGCAGGAGGGCTGGCTGCATTCCCGGGGCTCAGCGGCATTTCCAGCTCTTGCTGTCTGACCTGAGGCATTTCCACCTCCTGGCGTTGCCATCCTGCTCTGGCTCTCTTGTTCTCTTCCCCATGGGCACAGCGTGTTGCTCATTCCTGCATCCTACGATTTCACAGCACCCCCACAGCCAGGTGCTAATGAGATTAGACCCAAGCTTGAAGATGTCTCTTTCTATCCTCCGCCATCCAATTACACAGCCTGCATGGTATCTGATTGCCTGTGAGGGTGGAGGATTGGGGCTGGCTGGGATGGGAGAATGCAGCTGGTCTTCCTGGGTATCAGCCCCGCCGTGCAGAGTGGTTTTCTTTCTTTTCTTTTCTTTCTTCCTTCCTTCCTTTTCTCTCTTATTTTTACTCCCCCCTTGGCTTTGAGCTGCTTTGTTTGGCTTTTTTATCACTTCTCGATGTGGCGGCTGGGCAGAATTTGTTTAAATTAACTGCTTGAATGGCAGCGTTTGTGTGTGTTGGGGGGGGGGGAGCTCAGACAGCACCAGAATGGATGAGGGGGGATTAAAGGTGCCTAATGGGTTCCAGATGGGCATCCTGGACTGGGAAACACCCCCACAACCCCAACCCAATCGGGAGGCCACTGGCAAGGAGCTCAGGGCTGGGAATCGGGATGCTATGGCGGGCAGCTCCTTGGTCTACTGCAGCAGAGCGGCTGCTCCTGCCGCAGGGGGCACCTTCCCTGGCTGCCCTGGAGCTCTGGGGTGCAGCAAGCTCCACTGTCCCCACTATGGGCTCTGGGGACAACCGCTGTGTGTGAGGCCACCTTCTGGAGGTGCCTCAGCTCCATTGTCAGCTGACGTTGCAGGCACAGCCTGCCGCAGCAGCACCACTGGAGCGGCAGTTTCTCCTCGGCAGTCTTGGTTGCAGTGTGAGGAATGATAATAATTAGTCTTTGACGCCCTCCCCGTGGGCTGTAGGGTAGCTCAGGGTGCTCGCTCAGCCCAGCGTCCCCACTGCTGCAGACATCAGGGTATCTTTTCTTGCTGGAAAACTGAGTCCCAGAGTCAGGAGCTTTTCTCGGTTACATTTTCAGGTCTGTAGGAATAAAAGACATGGAGAGAGCCCTCCCTGGCTCTCCAAGGGCTGTACCCCCCATCAATGGCCAGATTTCTCCTCCAGACCTGCTGTATGGTGCCAGAGCTGCATGTTTGCAGCCTGCCCTGTGGCAGTGCCTAGCTTGGAAGCATGTCAGCCGCAGGGGAGAGGAAGCTTGCGGGAGTGAAGGGCTGCTGGGGAGTGGTGCTGCAGGGAGGGTCGTTGCTTTCAAGTTTTATTGGTGGCAGAGAGCAGGAGAGGGACATGAGTGGTGAGCTGGCCGGCTGCTGGGAATATCACCCGTGCTGCATAGGATGGCTCATCATTTCACAGGGGATTTACACTTCTTAGGAGAATGGGCTGCGGAAGAGCCCATCAGGTTTAATATGAGTGAACACTGAGTAGTGCATTTTGCTACTAAAGCCTGAAAAGCCCTGTTCCCAATGGGAACAAGCCCACTTGCCCTGCAATGGCTTTCTGCGAAGTCATCAGTTTGCTCCGGCATGGCTGGCTTCATCCAAGCAGATGGCCAAGCTGCAGGTTGAGAACAGACCAGGGCTGGAAACCCACAGCAGTGCTCCCAATCCAAGGCACTCCAGGAGGGGGGCAGTGGTGTGTGTGGGGTGGTTGGGAAGCGCTGGCCGGCATCCCTCACCCCCTGACCCTTGGCTGATGCTGCCACCCCCCCGGCCCATCCTTGGCCTCGCATCCCCCTGCCCCAGCTCTCATTTCCTTCCACAAATATTGATAAAATAAATAAAGCAGCTGACAGGGGATGTCCCGTGCCACCCTGCACACAGCCGCCTCCCTGGGGAGCTGCGCAGGTGCTGACCCCGCATTCCTCAGCCCGAGGGTTAACCGGAGAGAAAGCAAATATTGGCTTCTCTGGGAACTGCCCCAGCCCGTGGCCAGGGACGCCTCTTCCCTGAGGAAAGGGGCTCGTGGGGCAGACAGGTCTCCATCCCTGGCAGGGGTTGTTGCACAAGTCTGGCTCTTCGTTCTGATAGCACAAGGTCCCCACCGTGGTCTGAGCTTGCTCCATGGGGCCAGAGGTGCCCTGGCATGGCAGAGACAGGCAAAGCCATGTGGGTGACAAGCTGGAGGGTCAGTCTGCACCAGGCAGTGGCTGTGGTGGGCTAGGGGCATGGAGGTGTGCTGCCAGGCTGCCTGTCGCTGCATCTATATCCGGGGTGCATTGTTGTGCCTTGAGGAATTGAGGGCATGTGGCTGAAAGGACTCTTGCCACAGCATCCATATACAGTGCAGTGCTGATGGCAAGAGCCAGTGCTGCCAGCTCCTGCTGCCACTGCCTGACCCTTGGATGGGCTCCTCTCTGGGTGCGTGGTTTTGTGGCTCAGAAGCTGCTCCATGAAGTGTGGGACCTGTGTTGATGCAGGAGCCTTTGCAGACATCCTGCTCCCTGGGGCAGAATCTGACTTCAGTGGGGTCCAGCAAAGAGCATCCTCCCTCTCCCCCATCCTTCTTCAACTCCCTCCATCCTGGTCTTGTCTCATAGCAACTGTCCCCAGCCAGGACCTGGGCTCTGCAGGGAGGGATGTGACACTTTCTGTGCATCAGTCACTTTGCCACCTCTGGAGTGACATGAGCCCGTTAACACCCATGGCTCTGGTTGGGCTCAGGCACAATGAGCGATGGCAGAGCATCCCTGCGACGCCTCCGCTCGGGTAGCAGCCGGCTGCTCTGCCTCCAGCTTGACACCGATCCGCACTACAACAACGATCTGGGCTGCAATCAGGGAGGAATTAAAGGATAATTAATGCCAATCCACATGGAAAATTGCTCTCGTCAAACAAACCTGATATCATTTTTTTTGATGAGCTGACAAATTGGGTTGATAAGTAGCGACTGCGCTGACATGATATACCGAGACTTCTGCAAGTCATTTTACTCTTGCCTGGAGGATATTGCGATGAAAGCATTAATATTCTGCAAAAATCAGTGTAGCATTTGTGACAGTGTGCTTCATTGGTAGACTTCCCGGGGGAATTGGCAGCAGTCGCCTTTCTGGCAGGGGGCAGTGGGGGTCTGATGGTGGTGAACTGACGCTCACCCTCTCTGCAAAGCAGCGGTGGTCTTGCAGTCCCTGGTGGCAATACTTTTTGCCGTCACCCCATGGGTCTCCCGGGCTCTCGTTGCCTCCTCCTTCTGCCCTGTGCCAGCTGAGGGTGTGCAGTGAGCTGGGCAATGAAGGTGATGTATCTGGGGAAGTAAGTACCTGCACCATCATAGAGCTGGGTCCAGGAGGAAACGTGATCTGACTGGTGAGAGGGGCAGGGCTGGTGCTGCTGGCGGGGTGCCGGTCCAGCAGGATGCTCCTCCTGGAACACCTGCGCTGGAAAACATCCTCATGCAAGGTCATGCAGCTGGGGAAAATTAATGTAGGTCACAGCTACAAGACAGGGAGCGGTGTCTGGGGATGCAGTTACACTGAAAAGGACTTAGCAGCCGCCGTGGCAGCCTGCTCTGGGATGCAGGCTTCCAGCACTGCAACTGGGGAGTGATGGATGAGCAGAGCAGCTCTGGGCTTGGGGAAGGGTTGCTCTTTTGGGGGGCAGCGGGGAAGCTTCCACTGAGCATCGTTTCTGCTTCGGGGCCCATGGTGTAGGGAGATGTTGGGAAATTAAAAAGTGCTCGGAGAGGAAGTGTGGGATAATTGGAGGTCTGGAAAACTGCCTCCCAGTGAAAAGAATTAAAAAGCTCGGCCTATTTAGTGTATGCAAGAGGAGGTTAGGAGGGGGTTTCATCCCCGTCTCTGCATACCTGTGTGGGGAGAAGCCTGGTTGTAAGCACCTCATTAATTTTGTAAAAAAAGAAGAGAAAGAGAAGCAGCAGAAACTCATTCAGGAATTGGAGGCTGAAACCAGAGTCATCCAGACTAGGATTAAATTTGGCTTTTTCTCCACAGAGAGCAATTAAATGTTGAACACTCAGGTGGGAAGAGGTGAACTGGATGTCCTCTACAGCTGCAGAGAGGACTGTACTTCCTTCCCCAATGGTGAAAATGGGAAGGGACAGGGATGGAGAGGAATCCCAGGGAGGACTGTGTCTGGGCTGGGTGCGCAGAGATGTCCCAGTGATAGAGTGTCCTCTTCTCAGTGATAGATGGCACCTCATCTGCTGTCCCTCTCTGGGTGCTGGGGACATCAGTCCAATTCCTCCATCCCAGGCCAGGACCTTAATTGCTCACAAAGCCCCTGAGCATCCCTGCTCTGCAAGGCTGGCTGAGCAAAACCTCTTCTCCATCCAGGATGATGCAAGCTGATGCCTGAGCAGGCATGCTTGCTGGTGGGGACAGGGCTGCTGGGGAGTGGGGGGCTCCCAGGCTGCCCCTGCTGCCCTCAGCTGGGCTGGGGGAGATGGAGATCTGCTGGCGCCGGTCTTCCCACGCTCTCCCACAGGGAATGCTCAGCCATGGCCTTCCCGACCCCCGCACTGCAATCATGTCTGAACATCTTTAGTGGAGCTGTATTTTACTGGCGCAGTAAAAGGGAAAGACAGCTTTACTTTAATTTTATAAGCTACAGAGTACCTTGCCTGGCTAGGGACTGGCTGAGCTTTGCAAGGGCTTTGGCTTGGAGTTCATTGGGCAAATAGTGGGGGGGTGTGGAAGATACTGTCTCTTCCTTGTGCTGTTCCCTTGCCCATCACAACTGCTCTTCCTCCAGTGCCCTCATCTCTCAAAGCCAGGCAGGATTTGCTCCTCTCCTGTTCCCATCCTTTGCTGGGAGATGCCAGCAGTGACCATAACAGCAAAGCCAAAAGGGAGTGCTCCCTTGTTGTCCATCCACGGGATTTTTCTGGCTGCCAGCCCCCTAAGATCATGCCTAGGACAGTGAGAAGGCAAAAGCTGGCTGTAGCTGGGGCTGTGGCTCTGAGGAAGTCCCACTCTGGCTGCACATTTGGGTTCAGCTCCCGCAGAGCAGCAGGATGCTGTGGGGAGCCATTGATGTCCCTTGAGCAGGGCAGTGTGTGAAGATGCCCATGTCCCCTTGAGCCTGCCGACCCCTGATCCCCGGGTTGTAGGAATGTCCTTACAAGCTCTGGGAACCATTGTGCTCCTGTCCTTGCAGCCTGCTGCTGCCCGGCCTGGGTCTTGTGCTCTTGCCTCTTGTTTTTCTCCAGCCGCTTTCACAAAGACACCTATTCTCCCCCTGTGCCCCAGGGATTTACACCGAAAGCTCACCCTTAACACGGCAAAAGAAAGGCGCAGGCAGCCGGGAGAGGAAGCTCACACAAAATGCGGTGTGTGGTTCTTTGTGTCCTCTTTGTAATTCCTATGCACAATGAACTGCCCTGGCCACCCACCAGCCCTGGGATACCCCCAGGTGCCCCGTCCTCCCTGCCCCACCGTGTGGCAGCGGGCAGAGATGGGGGTGCTCCTCACTGAGCAGCCAAGAGCAGAGCCTTTGTGCTTGGGAAAGGGGAAGTTTGGGCAGGATGGAGACTGCCGTGTTCCTGCAGCAGCAGAGAGCCCCCTCACAGAGCACTGAGGGGGTCCCTGTGGCTGAGCCCTTCCATCAGCCCCGCTCTGACGGCTTTTAACATGCTAATGACCCTCTCAAGAGCAGGAGCCGCTCTGTGTAAAACCCATGTT